>VDFB02255583.1:0-168248 GCA_007258455.2 Sequoia sempervirens
AATAGATCAAATCTCCAGATTAGGGTTGGTTCCCTTTAGATGATCACCTAAACTATAAATTTTTAGAGGAAAAGGGGAGAGAGGAAATTGAAAAAATGAAAACTATGGCTAATGATAATCAACTAAATGTTTGGATATTTTGACAGAAACTTAACTCACAACAATATTTTTTAAACAATACTTCTCACAACTTGCTTTGGGACAATTAGTTCAAAAGTATTTTGCATAGAGGTTTGAGGAAAACTAAACACAAGATGCAACCTAAACTAATCTGCACTCCTTATCCACCACTTACAAAAATAATACAAAAGAAGGACTCACAACTCTGAATCACAACAATCATCAAATTATCACTGCAAATGTATGATAAGGAAAGAGAAAGGAGAACTCTGCTGCTTGTATTGAAACTAGAGGAGCAAGATGTCAAACTCTGATTCAAAAGTTTACAAAACTCTCTCTACAATGCATAGGAGAGTAAGAAACTAAAAATGTGAACCCTGAGAAAATCAATTTTTCTCTAATATATAGCCAAAAGTGACCATCAAGTGCAAAAATAAAAAAATCTAGCTCACTGCTTCTCCAAAAAGCAAGCCAATCTACATTTTCAAGCTCAAGAAAAAGCCTAGAAAATTGTGCCAACAATCTACTCCAAACTACCCCACAAAGATGGAAACTTTCCATTTCCAAGGTGTCCATCCAAAAAGCCTCTCCAAAATAGGTGCAATCAGCTAGAAACTGAAAATAGAAACTTCAGTTTGTCACCTTCTCTCTCAATCCACCCAAGAACTCAAAATGGAAAGTTTTGGTGTTACTGAAGTGCATCTTAACTACATTTTAAAATAACAACTAACTTAAGCAATTTATAGAAACATTGCTTAGCTAGTGTTTTACAACTTGTAGTTTTCAGAATTACAAAATAGAAGACCTGGTTGCTAGATATGATTTTTCTAATTTTTCCTTCAAATCTCCTAATTAGCCTCTGTTGATCTTCAGTGATGTTGATTTTTGTATCCATTTTTTGCAAAAAATAAACATATTATGTACAATGCTCTTTACATGGTTTATTTTTATATAAAAAATCCTAAAAATATAAATATCATTCTTCAATTAGGTGAAAACAAAAATAACCTAAGGTCATCACTTGGCTCCAAAGCAGCTTTACCCTAGAAGGGACCATGGGCATGTTATGTGTTTGATTTTCTCAAAAAATCAAAGAAAATTTTTATAAGCCATAGGCTTATGTCAGCCTAGGGACATGAGATATCAACAAAGTAAAGCATTAAGAAATAAAATTAATGTGATAAAAATCACATAGGTCAATTTTATGGGGAAAACCCTAATACACAAAAGGGCTTCAAAATGCTCATTCCAACTACCATTTACACTTTGGCCTTTTGGAGAAGAGAAAACCCTGCCTATGTGCCGCCATGGAAAAATTAGGGTTTCATCTTTTGGAGACACCATTGAGCTATTCGTCTTTGATTTTTTGATACATTTGGTCCTCCACATTCGGTGGAAAGTCTTTGATTATGTTTTTATGCTTTCTTTGGCTCTTTTAATGAGAAATAAGGCCTTAAAAGGTTGTGGCTATCATTACATCTGATGCATTTGTTTTCCTCAGTTGTGTTGACATCTCTTGCCACTGTGGTGTGGCGCCATGAGACTTTCTTGAAGCATTTTGTTGAGGCTTTGTTGGAGCTACCTGTGATAGCTTGAATGTGGTTTTCTAAGGCTCTTCTATAGATATAAGAAGGGTAAGTCTAAATTTCTCTCATTCCCTTGCATTTTCCTCTTAAATAAAGCTCATTAAAGCTTTTTTCTTCAAAAAAATATGAATCTCTATAGCTTATCGAGTTCGGCCATTACTCTAACCATGGCCATACTATGTGTTCTCCTTCCTTTTGTCCAATGAAAACTTGATAAGGCTCAGCCCATGATATACATATGATTTCTTTGTCAAATGAAAACATTTTTGAGTGGAAGTTTTCACTTTTTGGGTTTTCAAAACCCTTCTTGGCCACAGGCATGTAGCTTTGATTTCATCATGTTGAAAGCACTCTTTGTTGTTAAGGGCTCAACCCTTTGTTACTTATACTGTGCATACATTTTAATGGGAAAACCCTAAGTGCATGTTTGGTTCTTAAATGGAGAGACTCTCTCAAGCCACGACCATCAGAGTTCAGTTAGGCTCACTTGCCACTTGTATTTGAGCTCGAAATAGCACCATTTTCCTGCATTTGAAGCCTCTTAATGTATATTTTGATTGTGCATTGTGTACATACCACTATCATGCTATTTGTCCTTACTTGATTGAAATCACTTGAAATTTCTAAGGTAAGAAAGAGAGCTACCCTAGAAGGGACCATGAGCGTGATATGTGTTTAATTTTCTACAAAAATCAAAGAAAAATTTTATAAGCCATAGGCTTATGTTGGCCTAGGCACATGAAATATCAACAAGGTAAAGCATTAAAAAATAAAATTAATGTGATAAAAATCACATAGGCTGATTTTATGGGGAAAACCCTAATACACAAAAAGGGATTCGAGAAAACCTTTCTTGTGCGCCACCATGGAAAAATTAGGGTTTCATCTTTTGGAGCCACCATTAAGCTTTTCGCCTTCGATTTTCTAATACATTTGGTCCTCCACATTTGATGGTAAGTCTTTGACTGTGTTTTTATGCTTTCCTTGGCTCTTTTGATGAGAAATAAGGCTACAGCTATCATTACATCTGATGCATTTTTTGTCTATGGTTGTGACAACATCTCTTGCCACTATGATGTGGCTACCATGAGACTTGTTTGAAGCATTTTGTGGAGGATTTGTTGGAGCTACCTGTGATAGCTTGGCCATGGGTTTGTGAGGCTCTTCTATAGATATACAAAGGATAAGTCTCCATTTCTCTCTTATTCCTTTGTATTTTCCTCTTAAATAAAGCTTACTAAAACTCTTTTCTGCAAAAAATATGAAGCTTTGTAGTTTATCGAGCTTGGCCATTTCTCTAACCGTGGCCACACTGTGTGTTCTCCTTCCTTTTGTTGAATGAAAACTTGATAAGGCTTGAACCATGATATACAAATGATTTCTTTGTCAAATGAAAACATTTTTGAGTGGAAGTTTTCACTTTCTAGGTTTTCAATACCCTTCTTGGTCATGGGCCTGTAGCTTTGATTTCATCATTTTGAAAGCACTCTTTGTTGCTAAGGGCTTGACCCTTTGTCACTTCTCACCGTGCATACATTTTAATGGAAAAACCCTAAGAGCATGTTTGGTTCTTGAATGTAGAGACTCTCTCAGGCCTTGGCCATGAGATTTCAGTTAGGCTCACTTGCCACTTGTATTTGAGCTCAAAACATCACCATTTTCTTTCTTTTGAAGCCTCTTAATGTATCTTTTTATTGCATTGTGTACATACCAATGTCATGCTATTTGTTTTTACTTGATTGCACTCACTGGAAACATCAGAATGTATTTCAGTTTTACATTTCAAAATAGAATAGCAACACTTGACATCAATGAAATACTCTTTGTAATGAATTTGTTTCACTTCAAAGATGCTTCTCAGTGTTTCATTTATAGATTTTAACTGTGGCTACAAGGCATTCTCATGTTTCAAAAAATTCACATTTCATTTCTCTTTCACATTCCTATGCTTCATTTTGAATTACATGTAACACTAAATCATGTGATTATACTTTTCCTTTCATACAGATGATTCTAGAATACAGAAACAGTTTCAAAATTTGTAAATTACCTCCATGTATGTTGTTATTCCACATTTCATTTGGCCTTCAAATACTTGATGTCTTGCACTTTGGTTTAGCATTCCCTCTCACCTATAGCCACTTGTGACTTGGTCAATGATGGATCCAGCCTCTCCTTTGTACTCTTCATGCATTTTTATCTCTTGAATAGCAACATGACGATATGCACATACCATTGCATGGAAAATTTTGCAATATGGAGCACTCTATTACAATGTTTTGGGGCTTTTCATTTGCTTCAGTTATAATTGATGATTCATAAACAAGTCATAATGTATGCATGTTCACTATCACATTATGAGGTTATGCACTTGAATAGTTGGTCACTCATGATTTTTAATTCATTGCACCTTGAGAGTTGATTGTCCTGAATGGTCAATTTTTTGAGTCCTCTTGGCACTTTATGATGCACTTCATCTAATGGATGTCTTTTCTTGAGAATTTTGTATCTATTTCTTTATTAGTCCCTCTTTGAATGCTTGAGGGATAGCTTGTCGGATCTCAACCCTTATGGGATCCTGTTTTACACTACATGCTTTATGATGTTCAATTTGGATCGACAACATGATTTTCCCTATACCTGCACATGGAAACAAACAATGTTAGATAGAAACAATATGATATCATGATGTTTCCTCTTTGGATTTTTTCACATTTATTGTTCTTGCATCTTTAGTTGTTTCAATGTATCATTGGCTGCATTCTACATTATTGTTGATGATTCATATAGGAATGTTCATGGTTGGAGCTCTAACAACTTTTACAACTCTTGCAAGTTCATCGGGAGCTTGAAGGAAAAGGATGGTGCACCATTCCAAAATCAACTGAAGACTCACAGGAAATGATGATCATGTTCTTTCTTATGTGTTTTCTCTTTTTCCATCTTTAGTAGTGTAGAATGTTTCCTCTGATACACTATCACAACTATTTCCCATGGCTTGTGTGGGAACCTGATTCTTGTTTTTACTCCAATGAATACAATTACAGCATTTGTAAAGTACTTTTTTCAATTCTATATTTATTTTTTGCAAACAATGAATGAGACATTGTGAATGAATCAAGTACCTTTTACATTCAATTCAACACTAAATGTTGCAATTGATATATGGAAACTTGAAAACACAATGCATTTCTTTAAAAATTTGAATATCTCAAATGTTGCAATGGTTAAAACCAACAGAAGTAAAACTAAAATCCATCACCATAAAGAATGAACTTTTAAGTAACCAGCTCCATAAATTTTGAGTTGAGGTGAAAAATTTGACAACACTTCCAGCGACTTATGCTATATGCTCACCTGTTGAGCATTTGGCCAGTTGCCTTATATGTATCCATTGGGCATGGAGTCACTTTTTCCCTCTCCAAAACTTAGAAAACTCATGAATCAAAAACTGAAAACTCCTCCAAAAAACAATAGAAAACTAAAACAAAACCAAACTAAAGTAGAGCACCAAGCCCTAGTGACCAGAAGAAACATGTGCAGCAACACTTATGAAAGAAAACCAAAAAGAAAACATGCTTCAAAAGCACTTATTTGTATCTACTCTACTATAGTACAAAACAGCATCTTCGGAACTTAGAAGCAATGCTTCAAATGAATCCCCTTGACTGGGATTGGCAGTATTTCTCCATTCAACTTATAGAGCTGGAATGAGTTCTGCTCCTTGCATTCTATTATGACATAAGGGCCATCCCAGAAAGTATAAAACTTTGAATTCCTTCTTGGTTTTCTCTTTTGCTCATCCCACTTAAGGAAAAAATCTCCAACGGAAAACTCTCTAAGATCTGTTTCACATAGTTCTTTCATCATACTATCACTTAATCCCTCATTCATCTAAAACTTAATCTTTTGAGATATAATTTCATCAAAATGTTTTTCATGAAAAGTTTCCTCACTATGAAATTTTTTCTTAATGATTGGCATTGATCCAATCTGTGGCCAAACTTTTTTGAAATTCTTCCTCAAAATTTTGTAGCCTTTCTGGCTAGTCCACTGGAACTGGTAAATCAGCAATCATTTCTTCAGGTGGGATAAAATCTTCAATCAGAAAATCCTCCCCAAACTCATCCTGAAAGAGGAAGGGAAAAAGAGCAATCTCTTCTTAATTTCAGATCTGATTATCCATTGGCATTGCTATCCATTCTAGGTCTGCCTCTTCATATTTTTGAGCACCTTCTTCCTTATTTGAAGTCTCATTTTCAAAGATTATCTCCATCCACTCTTGAACCGGTGCCTCATCCTCTCTGTAACTTTCTTTCAAATCTGAGGCTTGATCACTATTAGCAACTCTTTCCACTCTTTTATCACCTCCTTATCTTTTAAGAACCTTGCATTACTATTTAAAGGTTGACTTCAGCTCTCAACCAAGCTAGGAGCCTCCACATTGGGTTCTCGAATCATATAAACACCCAACCTTTCCTCCTCCATGTGGTTAAAAGTATCAAGGTTGTGCTCTTGGGCCACCAACTCATCAAGGTTTCCCTTCTCATTGGGCACATTCAGTCCTGAGGTCATAACTTGGTTCTCTAGCCCATTTCAGGTGTATAGGTGTGTGTTTATTGGACTAGGAATATATGGTTCAATATGGACTCTTGCTAAAGGTTCAAACCTAATAGTTACTTTTGTTCCATATTGGGTTCTAAAAAATAGGAAAGACCAATTGGCTGATAGAAATCCCCCCAGCTTGGCTGTAAAATCCCTTGAAAGATAGAGTACAAAATGTGAAGGCAATTATATTACATATATGTCTTGGGGAATAGAGGAGTCAGGGAAAGCATGCAATGTAAGGGGTAGATTTTTTATGATACCTGTTGGTTGGACAGCAAACCCATCCAATTGGACAACACCTTTGGACACTGGTTATTACACAAGACCTAACTGGTCTGCTACATTCTTAGGCATGACGAAGCTACTAGCTCCTGAATCCACCATACAATTATGCACCAGCTTGTCTCCTATGATCAGAGTTAGGTAGAAAGGTGGGGGTTTAACCTTTTGATTATGTTGGTTTTCTTTGATGTCTGGACCATTAGCCAACACCGTTCTCCCTTTTTCTACATTTGAAATATCTGAAAATGAAAAATTAGTTAGAGCACCTTGTAACAAATCCTTTTGTCCCATAAGATGGAGTGCATCCATAATGGATAGGCTAACTATAGCCTTCTTTAAATGCTCCACTACATTGAAAGATACAAGGTTTACTTTATGTTGAACTACTGATGTAGTCATATCATTTGCTTTATGTTCTCTCTATATAATATGCACTTTCAGGTGCATTATCAGAATAGATTGAGACGTATCAGTCTGCTTTTCACCTCCCATAGCTTGCTAGTATAAATTTGCAACTCAATGTTCTGTACTTATAGCCTATTGTTTAGCATCAATTGCTCTTCTTTTTTCTGCCACAGATGAACCTTGTTGGTTCAAATTATGGAAATGATTTACCCCAAAAAAACTAGTATTCTACTAGTTCACCAAGGCAATTTCAGAATTATCTTGTTGCTCCATGTCTCCATTTGTTATATTTTCTTGGCCAGCATAGCTACTCTGCACAACTAGAGCTTGATTCTCCATTTTGTTCATGTGAATTTCCTGATTATGGGATTGACTACACAAGTAGCACCACTCTTGCTCCTGAGCTAAGTTGTTCTGAGGTACTAACTCTCTTGAAGGTCTGGGACATTAGGATCATGGGGACTAAAATGCTTGGTATTAAAGTTTCTTTTTTGGTAATCATTTTGAAAAGGAACTCTATTCTGTTGATTTGGCTGAAAAGGGATTGGGTTAGACCTTTTCTCTTGTTTGACCTACCTTTTGAGACTTACAAACTCATTGTTGAAAGTTTCCCTAGAGATTGCAACATGTTCTTAATCTCTTGCATTTCCCTATTCTGCTCAGGAATCACATTCTATTTGGCAACAACTTGATAACCTATTGCTAGTACAACAAGTATAGAGGCTATAGCTGGTAGATTTATCGGTGCTTGTATCTCAAGAAATACAGGCATGGGCGGTCTAGGAGCAATCTTACCTGCTTGGATAAGGAAATTTTTAGTTCTTATGGAAATTTCATAAGCATTAGGAAAAGTAAAACCCCCCATTGACTGAATCATGATTGAAATCTCAGGGTGTAGGGCTTTTAGATAGAAAAGAAAGGCATGCTCTAGGGATGGTTTAACAATTAGGGGAATCCTAACCTAGGTTCATTGGAAATGATAATTGAAGTCAGTTAGGTGCTCATGTGGAGCACACTTGATTGTGCTTAGTTATTCTAATAGAGACAGGAGGTTTGACTTGTCTACAAACTGCCTATGTAGACCATCCTTGAGCTAGTCCCAAGTGGCTACTGAGTTAGTTGGCAACACCCTAAACCATTGTAGAGCTTTTCCTTTTAGTCAAGTAGGGCCAACAACCTCAAGGCCACATTCTCCTTTGTTATGTTGTGTACCGAGAAAAGTGTAGCTACATCTCTTATGTGTTCAACCAGGGTAGTCTAGTTCTCACCGGTGAAGTACGGTAGCCCTTTCAAAGTAGCCACTAGAATATCATTGTTCCTCACCAATAACAATGGGCTTCCTTCATTGAATGGCACAAAGGAAAATTTCCTTTCCATTGGCGATGCATGAGACACCAGAGTTGTGCTCCTTCTTACAGAAATAATGGGACTAATGTCAGGAGGAGTGGATTTAGCTCTTCTTGTTGGGTTAAAAGTTCTTCTTGAAGTTCAGCCTCTTCTTCTTAGTGGGGAGAGCTGTAGGTACTCAAAAGGTATTAAGTTTGATCTAGTCTAAATTCTATTCATAAGCTTTCAGCAACAAATCTGCAATCAAACCATAGTTAGGAGTCACCAAGTATATATTTTAAAACCTCTCTTAGGCTGGAAATATTGCTACAAATACCGAACAACAACTTGCAATCATGAAAACTTCTAAAAATAAGACTTTTAGGTCCCACCAGGAATGCCAAAAATTATTGGAGATCAGGATTGCACCCTCAAACAAGCTGGGCTTGTTTATCTTGCCTCAACATGGAAATGCTCTAGACTTGTGGGTAAGTCTGTGCAATAGAGTGAATCTCTAGATCAAGGTTGATTCCCTTTAGATGATCACCTAAACTATAAATTTTCTAAGGAAAAGGGGAGAGAGGAAATTGAAAAAATGAAAACTATGGCTAATGATGATCAACTAAATGTTTGGAGATTTTAAAAGAAAATTAACTCATAGCAATCTTTCTTGAACAATAGTTCTCACAATTCACTTTGGGACAATTACTTCAAAAGTATTTTACATACAGGTTCAAGGAAAATTGAACACAAAATGCAACCTAAACTAATATGCACTCCTTATCCACCACTTACAACAATAAAAAAAAAAGGACTCACAACTCTGAATCACAACAATCATCAAATTATCATTGCAAATGTATGATAAGGAAAGAGAAAGGAGAACTATGTTGCTTGTATTGAAACTGAAGGAGAAAGATGTCAAACTTCAATTCAAAAGTTTACAAAACTCTCTCTACAATGCATAGGAGAGTAAGAAACTAAAAATGTGAACCCTGAGAAAATCAATTTTTCTCCAATATATAGCCAATAGTGACCATCAAGTGCAAAAATAGAAAAATCTAGCTCATTGCTTCTCCAAAAAGCAAGCCAATATACATTTTCAAGCTCAAGAAAAAGTGTGGAAAATTGTGCCAAAAATTTTCTCCAAACTACCCCACAAAGATGGAAACTTTCAATTTCCAAGGTGTCCATCCAAAAAGCCTCTCCAAAATAGGTGCAAACAACTAGAAACTGAAAATAGAAACTTCAGTTTGTCACCTTCTCTCTCAATCCACCCAAGAACTCAAAATGGAAAGTTTTGGTGTTAACTAAAGTGCATCTTAACTGTATTTTAAAATAACAACTAACATAAGCAATTTATAGAAACATTGCTTAGCAAGTGTTTTAGAACTTGTAGTTTTCAGAATTACAAAATAGAAGGCCTGGTTACTACATCTGATTTTTCTAATTTTGCCTCTAAATCTCTTGATTTGCCTCTTTTGATCTTCAGTCATGTTGATTTTTGCATCCTATTTTGCAAAAAATCAACATATTACATACAATGCTCTTTACATGGTTGATTTTTATATAAAAAATCATAAAAATATACATAGCATTCTTCACTTAGGCGAAAACAAAAATGACCTAAGGTCATCACCTGGCTCCAAAGAAAATTGGCATGAAATTTCTAAGGTAAGAAAGAGGGCTACACTAGAACGGACCATAAGCATGTTATGTGTTTGATTTTCTACAAAAATCAAAGAAAATATTTATAAGCCATAGGCTTATGTCAGCCTAGGCACATGAGATATCAACAAGGTAAAGCATTGAAAAATAAAATTAATGTGATAAAAATCACATAGGTCAATTTTATGGGGAAAACCCTAATACACAAAAAGGGCTCCAAAATGCTCATTCCAACTATCATTTGCATCATGGCCTTTTAGAGAAGAGAAAACCCTGCTTGTGCGCCGCCATGGAAAAATTAGGGTTTCATCTTTTGGAGCGACCACCATTGAGATTTTTGCCTTCGATTTTTTAATACATTTGGTCCTCCACATTCGATGGTAAGTCTTTGACTATGTTTTTATTCTTTCCTTGGCTCTTTTGATGAGAAATAAAGCCTTAAAAGGTTGTGGCTATCATTACATATGATGCAGTTTTTCCCTTGGTTGTGTCGACATCTCTTGCCATTGTGGTGTGGCTACCATGAGACTTTTTTGAAGCATTTTGTGGAGGCTTTGTTGGAGCTACCTGTGATAGCTTGGCCACAAGTTTTTGAGGCTCTTCTATAGATATACGAAGGGTAAGTCTCCATTTCTCTCTTATTACCTTGCATTTTCCTCTTAAATAAAGCTTATTAAATCTTTTTTTTGTAAAAAATATGAAGCTCGGTAGCTTATCGAGCTCGTCCATTTCTCTATACGTGGACACACTGTGTGTTCTCCTTCCTTTTTTCAAATGAAAACTTGATAAGGCTCGGCCCATGATATACAAATGATTTATTTTTCAAATGAAAAAAAAATTGAGTGGAATTTTTCACTTTCCGGGCTTTCAAAACCCTTCTTGGCCACGGGCCTGTAGCTTTGATTTCATCATTTTGAAAGCACTCTTTATTGTTAAGCACTTGACCCTTTGTTACTTATCACTTTTTATACATTTTAATGGCAAAACCCTAAGTTCATGTTTGGTTCTTGAATGGAGACACTATCTCAGGCCATGGCCATGAGAGTTCAGTTAGGCTCGTTTGCCACCTATATTTGAGCTCAAAACACCACCATTTTCTTGCATTTGAAGCCTCTTAATGTATCTTTTGATTGCATTGTTTACATACCACTATCACGCTATTTGTTTTTACTTGATTGCACTCACTAGAAACTTCAGAATATATTTCAATTTTACATTTCAAAATGGAACAACAACACTTGACATGAATGAAATACTCTCTGTAATGAATTTGTTTCACTTCAAATATGCTTCTCAGTGTTTCATTTGTAGATTTTAACCATGGATACAAGGAATTCTCATGTTTCAAAACATGCACATTTCACTTCTCTTTCACAATCCTATGCTTCATTTTGAATTCCATGTAACACTAAATCATGCGATCAAACTTTTCCTTTCATACAGATGATTCCAAAATACAGAAAAAAATTCAAAATTTGTAAATTACGTCCATGTATGTTGCTATTCCACATTTCATTTGGCCTTCAAATACATGATGTCTTTCACTTTGGTTTAGCATTCCCTCTCACCTATAGCCACTTGTTACTTGGTCACTAATGGAGCCAACCTCTCCTCTGTACTCTTCATGCATTTTTATCTCTTGAACAACAACATGACGATATGCACTTACCATTGCATGGAGAATTTTGCAATATTGAGCACTCTATTATGATGTTCTGGGGCTTTTCATTTGCTTCAGTTGTAATTGATGATTCATAAACAAGGAATAATGTATGCTTTCTCACTATCACATTATGAGGTTATGCACTTGAAGAGCTGGTCACTCATGATTTTGAATTCATTGCACCTTGAGAGTTGACTATCCTGAATGGTCAACTATTTGAGTCCTCTTGGCACTTTATGATGCACTTCATCTGATGGATGTCTTTTCTTGAGAATTTTGGATATGTTTCTTTATTATTCCCTCTTTGAATGCTTGAGGGATAGCATACCGAGTCTCAACCCTTGTGGGAGCCCATTTTACACCACATGCTTTATGATGTTCAATCTGGATCAGCAGCATGATTTGTCTTATACCTGCACATGGAAATAAAAAATGTTAGATAGAAACAATATGATATCATGATGTTTCCTCTTTGGATTCTATCACATTTCTTGTTCTTGCATCTTTATTTGTTACAATGTATCATTGGATTCATTCTACATTATTTTTGATGATTCATATAGGAATGTTCATGGTCGGAGCTCTAACAGCTTTTACAACTCTTGGAGGTTCATCAGGAGCTCGAAGGAAACGGATGGTGCACCATTCTAGAATCAACCAAAGACTCACAAGCAATGATGATCATGTTCTTTCTTATGTGTTTTCTCTTTTTCCATCTTTAGTAGTGTAGAATGTTTCCTCTAATACACTATCACAGCTATTTCCCATGGCTTGTGTGGGAACCTGATTCTCCTTTTTACTCCAATGAATACAATTATAGCATTTGTAAAGTACTTGTTTCAATTCTATATTTATTTTTTACAAATAATGAATGAGACATTGTGAATGAATCAAGAACCTTTTACATTCCATTCAACACTAAATGTTGCAATTGATATATGGCAACTTGAAAACACATTGCATTTCTTTAAAAAATTGAATATCTCAAATGTTGCAATGGTTAAAACCAACAGAAGTAAAACTGAAATCCATCACCATAAAGAATGAACTTTTAAGTAACCAGCTCCATAAATTTTGAGCTAAGGTGAAAAATTTCACAATAGAGACCATACATCAGTGAAGGATATCAGTATGACATAGGCACATCGGTAGGACCATGATGGACATCCCCCTGATGAAGCAATAAGGTTTATCAACTAGACAGAGGTGCATCAGGAGCAATTGGGATAGTGTCCCCCTGACAGAGTGATGAGGTGCTATGTGGGACCCAAGAGGATGATGGTGATTGATTATTTCTTGATATGTCATTTCGCATCAGTGTTTTGAATGACATGGTGATGAAATGGAAGAAAAATGGCATGTGGTACTATGCACTTGGAGGTAGTTCACATCGATGAGACCGATGGATATCAGTGGGATTGTAGTATGTATCTCTTTGACAGAGCGATATGATAGATCAACGGAGGAGATCTGAACAACCATTTATCCAATGGTTAGGATTTAAAGACACAATAGTAAATGAGGATCACAAGATTAGGGAATGAAAGGAGAATATCAAAAGTCATAATTCAAAAGCAATGATCTCAAATGGCTAAGTCTGTGTGAGCAAGGTTTTAACTAGAAACTGACACAGAGTAGAGAGTTAATTGGGCCAACTGCACCCAGCAACCAATTGAATGAAGATTTTATCTTTTAGGTAGTGAAACAGATTGCAGAAGTGATTGAGATCAAAATTGGATCAAAGGATCAGAAGAGAGCATTAAATGTACAATCAAATTTTAGGATTCGACAAGGAGAACAAAAGACATTTGTCTAAAATTGAATTTAATATTGTATGGGTTGATGCAGAGTATGGTGATATCTAATAAAACTTTTATCTTAATCATGGTGTGTGGCTTGATGAACTGGAAGCTTTTTGGTGAAGCTAACGAGTAAGGGAAACCCTAAGATGATGCTAGGGGCTGATCTGGATGATGAAGTGGATCCCAAGGTAATAATTGTACATTGGTGAAAAAGATAGATAATTAGGGGAATTTTTTTTATGAATTGAAGTGTGTTGTAGAAGGAAAGGGAGATGTCTATAAGTGCAGTGTGTGTTGAAAAGAGAGAAGTACAACTAAGAAGGTTGTAGAGCAGAAAGTGCAGAACAGAGAAGAGAGTGCAGAGTAGAGAAAGGGAGTAGAACAAAAGCATGTGTTGCTAAGAGTGTAGCTACAGCAATAGAATGTAAGTTGCAATAAGTGAAACATTATATTGCATGTATTGATGCATCTTAGGTTTATGTAGAACCACTTATATGCACATTTGAACTTGTAATTTTGAAAGAGGTTGTAGCCTCCATTTGCACTGAGTTATAGCTCAAAAAGGGTGTTGTAGCATCCTTGAAGTTGTTGCTTCTAAAATAGGGAGTTGAAGCTTCCTTGGGGTTGTAGCCCTTAAAACTTGTAACTAAACTTTGATGCATGTGAGGCTAGATTAGGACGGTAGATCCTAGCAGCATTTTTCACCACGGTTTTCCCCATCATGGTTTTTCCACATATATCTAGTGTTATGAGTTATTGCTTTACATGCATGTGATTGTTATATTAGTTTATATTTCAATCTGCACATCTAGTTTATAAGATTGAATCTACAAATAGGTTTTCAAGTCTAAAAGTTATTATAACTACTGATTCACCCCCCTCTCAATAGTTCATTGTGTTCTAACACATGTAAGTATAGATGAGGTTTTAGGAATGTTGTTTGGAGTTGGTATGCACCTTAATGAGTCATGGTCTCTCATTAGATACTCATTTATGAAGGATAGTCTTCAACATTGTGATGGTCTTAAGTTCAATCCCATATTTTAAGGGTAGATCTATGAAAATTTTCATGATAATTGAAAGGAAAGAAATCCAGTAGATAATGCATGACCCCTTGAAAGAGGCAGATGTTTAGGGTAATTTTAAATACTCTAGGAAGCTATTTTAGTTTAACAAGTTCTGAAAAAGTGATGAAAAATGAAGAAATTGTATCAATTTCAAAACTTAACGAAATTGATAGATATAAATTAGAAATTCATTAAGTAGAAGAGAATGGTGTTACTAAAGCTGAAGGTCAAGCAAATATGAAACATAAATATTTAGTGATAGATGATTGTCAAAAAGGAGTAAAAGATAATGTGAAATGGTTTTTAAGTTGAATACACCAAGAGCTCAACATGGGAGAAATATGAGGAGAGGCATCCTAGTGATATTTACAAATCATTAATGGAAAAGAAGTGTTGATGGTCAAAATAACATAGAAAATTTCAAGAAAAATATTTCTATCCATTTCTCCTAAAAAATATAACTAATATTAAATCAACTATCTTCTAAGGTATCAGTAATTGATTCTCAACTGTGCTAAATCAGTCAATGGTTAATATGACCATAATGTTCAAGGGGCCTTTGTTGGTAAATAGGGTAACAAACAAACCATTTCGAAATACCCTAACAGGGGTTTTAAATCAATAGAAAAAGATAGATCATTAGTTTTTAGAACAAAAATGTGAACAAACATTCTCCCGAATTCAGACATACAACTTCTGTAACAAGCATTTTTAGTAAATGCTAAACTAATAAATGGAATAACTCATGAATAACCATGCAATTACACCCATTCATAGTGTTGATTTAATAAAAGTACTCACATTTCTTTTTTTTAGAATAAATTCAATAAAGAACACTATCAACTTGCCATAGAAACTTTGTAGATCAACAAATAATAACAAAATAACATCCACATATAATGCAATAGATGGTTTTAAATTCGATATCTTCTATTGATTTTAAACAATTTAAGAAACGTTTATGCACAACAAGATACATTGGTGTACAGAAAACCATTGCCTATTAACATCATCATTAAACTAAGAAACTTCTAAAATTTAACTATCTGCATTTAAAACTATAAAAATGTCTAACTATTTGCATAAAAGCTGTAAAATAAAGTATCTAATCTTAGGCAACAAATCTAACTTCAATTTTTCAACCTTTACAATGAGGAGAATTTTTAAACTTATAGAAAAATAGAAACACTAAAATTCCCTCCAAAAATAATCTCAATCCACAAAATGAGCATCTAGATCCACAAAAAGGGGATGCCTCAATTCAGCTGTAGTCTTCACTTTGTCCAAAAACTATTGATGTGAAGAGTGGCACCTGCTTATGTTGTCAAAATTGATCCAAAGTTAACTGCTTGTCAAAAACTGATCTGGAGTTTGACTTCTGTTTGACCAAATTCCTTTTCAAAAATAGAATATTCCTTCATTTCTTAGTTGCTTTAACCTATTTGAAATACTCTTCAGTGTTGCTGAAAGTTTTCTCTAGGGTCTCTTCCTTGGTTCCATCAACCCATTCAACTTTGAACATTGCTCTTTTAGATTCCTTAGTAGTAGTAGCATACATATCCTGTAGACGACTAACGTCCTTCTCAACATCTTGTATATTGAACTTTATTTCCATGATTTTTTCCAAAAGATTCCCTTCATCATTATCCCATTTTTTAATTAACCCCTCTAAGTGGCTATTCCATTGATCTTTTAATTCTTGCAGGGAAGCCAATCTAGACCCTGATGTAACCTCTTTATTGGTAATTTCAGCAACAATTCCTTCAAGCACATCTGGTTGATCAAATATATCTTGCTGAGCTTCAAGCAAAATCCTTCTATGTTCCATGAGAATCTCTAATTTGAAAATTAGTATGTTCATACACTTATCAATATAACTAAAATCTTGATCCTCTAAAATTCCATACTCAATTATATCTCCCCTAGGTAGCTTGTTTAAAATCCTCAACTTCTGCATATATTCCCCATATTTATCTTCTTCTCTCTATAGTTTTTAAGCATATTCTTTCAAACTCATGTACCTAAGTATAACACTTGTGGCCTAAGTGAATAGATCTTCACCTTTTCCTTAAGATCACCAACCCATTTATCCATCATTTGATCTTTTCTTTTCATTTCACTTATCTCATCAACTTTCTTACGACTCATTAATACAGGTATTTCGATTGATGTTGGTTGTTCAGCAGTAGATGTGGTTAGCTCCTTCAAAAAAATTATCATATGCTTTACCTGAGCTTTGATCTCATCCTTGGCTTTCTTATCTTTGATCATTCTTGATTTTGTTGTAGTGGCCACAATATCAATAAGGTTTGTCTATTGATTCCTCATTTGTTTTCCCAAATTAACAATGTTGATTTGATAATCCGAGGCTTGCAACTCCCTATCATCCTTATCAACTATGGGAGTTTCAATATTTACCACCAAGTCCCTGTCATCAGTAAGCTTTGTCAAATGAATAGATTTGGATTTCTTCCTAGGTTTCACCTTCTCTACTTCTTTTACCATATCATCCCAGCTCACTTGTTGAGCTTGGACATGTTGCCTTTTTTCTAGGTTTAGCCTTAACCATGTAGGAGCACTTGGGGCACTTTTCCAGAGGTTTCATTTGTTGAGTATCTAGAGAGTTGTTACCACCATTTGTTGCTCAGACCTTTCTATCTCCATTCTCTTTTGTTCTTTCAATGCCTCCTCATTTTCTTTCAGCAACCTTTCTTGTTCAATCTTCTTGTTTTGATCCTTTATTTCTTCTAAATTATTTATCTCCAATTCCTTCTGTAAAGCTTCTTCCTCATCTTCCTTATGTTGTTCTAGCTCTTTTGCATGAGCTTCTTCTTCTATTGCTTTCTCCTATTCAACTTTATTTTATGCTTTTGCAACTTCTTCTTCTTCATGAGCTAGCTCCTCAGCATCTTGCTTTTGAGAACTTTCTAATATCTCTTTCTTCTCCTCCTTTGTTAAGACATCATTCATTTCAGCATCATTCCAAAGGCTTCCTTCTTGAAACCTATTTTCCTCTACTCCACCCTCCTCCTCAAAATACTCTTCATATTCCCCTTTTCCTTCTTCACATAATGGATTTTCCTCAAAGTTTGATGGGATAGGTGATTCCATTATATCAATTATTGGGGCCCATTCCTCTCCACATACTACAACTTTTGTAGTTGAAGGAATAGTAGATGGACCTTCTTCAGCTCTTGTTGTGACCAATGGTGGTGGTGTAGTAGTACCCTCTTGAGTGGCTTCTATAGTTGGGACACAGTAGAAATTGGTTGGACACCCAACCTGCCACTACTCTAGCAGAAGCAGCTTCATACATAGTACTACAACTTTTGTAGTTGAAGGAATAGTAGATGGACCTTCTTCAACTGTTGTTGTGACCAATGGTGGTGTAGTAGTAGTACCCTCTTGAGTGGCTTCTATAGTTGGGACACAGTAGAAATTGGTTGGACACCCAACCTTGCCACTACTCTAGCAGAAGCAACTTCATACATAGTATTAGCCTTCTAGAAAGCCTCCATGATATTTTCAATAGTTGAGGAAGGCTCTTTCGTTTGTGTTGAACCCTTTTTCAATATTTTGTACTACCTTGTTTCAGTTGAAGAATTAGGTTCACTACTGGAATATTTCTTCTTCCTTGAGACCTTAACCCTTGGTTGACTGACACAAATATTAATCCATTTTAGGCTCCTCTTAATGACCACTTGTGAAATTTCATTTATGTTTGTTTCTTCTTTCTCCATCCAATTAACTAGATCCAAATATTTAGTAGCCACTTGATCAATTTCATACTAAGGATAAAGAATAATTCCATCATCAGAAATACCCTCTAGTATATCTTCTTTAACTCCAAAGTCCTTCATTTGTGGGATATTCAATCTTTCATATCTTTTCCTTCCCACTTCACACTCATCTTGCAAGCCAGTCTAGAAATCATCAATAAGTGGCTCATGAAATGGAAATAATGAAGCATATAGACCATTCATTTTTCCCTTTAGATCAAAATTCTTTCTTGATGTATGAAATTTCAAATTTAACAACTGAAACTCTTTTGTAGCTAACTTAGCTACTACGGTGGAAGAACAAAAATAAAATCCCAATTGAATATGTAATGTGTGGAAGAAAGCTTGGTGTTTATCTAAAAAAATTGCATTTACGTCAGTTGCTTGACAAGAAAACTCCATTAAAGTCCACCTGTCAATACAACACCTTGGCAGTTTGAAAGGATGCTTGTCAAATCCAAATAGTCTAATATAAGTAGATTTGTGGTATTGGATAAACCAAATTCCCCACTCTCTAATGAACTCCATGGCTTCCCTTGACAATCTAAATCCAACATATCCTGTGAGCTAGTTGATGACTACATATAGGAATGCATCATTCACTCTTTTGAAATGCCTTTTTGATGCCTTAAGCTCTAGGTGATCATAATGTTCCCATAATTTTTTCTATTCTAGACCCTCTTCAAGTGTTCCCATAGTAGTCAACCCTGGAAACCTTCCCATTCAAGAAACACAGTAGATTACATAGGAAGACATATAAAATGTCTTGGTTTCCTTTACTTTGATCATCTGATTATGAATATTGTTAGAGATCAATTTCCCCCAACAAAAACTATTGTCCATCTAGAATTATTTGGATAAACGAGAAATTCCATTTCTCGAATGCATGGGAATCCTCCTTCCCAAATTCCCTAGCCAGAAATGTGATGATATCCCCTATATCATTAGAAAAATTAGATCCTTTAGGCTTGGAAGGTATTTTCTTCATTGGTTTCTTTTTTTTTTATCCACCTCTTGTTGATATACTTTTTATTTCCTTCATATGTTGCCCATGTTTCAATGCATCAGCTTCAGACATGATTTTGATATTAGGGAGAGGAGGAGGATCAAACACCAATCTTATTTCTTGGGGTTAAGTCTATGATTTCATTTCCCCATGAATCAATGCACTTTCTCTAAGTTGGATTATAAGCTTGTGCAGTAGCTAATATGAACTCTAGGAATTGTACAGCTATAGGAAATGTGTCCACATGTGCCAACCTAGAATTTGCAATCCTTTTAGCTCTTGGGATAGCATCTTCTAAAAAGGTATCATCATGAAATTATTTCAAGTCAATATGGCCACCTAGGGTGACAATGATTTTCATGACCTTAGACCCAAATTTAGATGGTATTGGATTTCCTTGATATTTATATTTCATTGTCAGGGGCAGCTATTCTAGCTTCATTCTCTTGGCCTTAGTTTCCTTTGGTATTTGTTTAGCTACAAATTCCTCCTCTGAATCAAAAATTTGTTAATACCTACAACATTGAAATTCATAAGATAAAGAGTAGAAATATCAAGGGAAAATTTATCATAAGAATCCATATTAAGTTTTCATACATTCAAGAGAATTCCCATTTATAAGTTAGCTCTATGTTGTCAGGCCTCAGGCTTGGGGTAGAACCAAGAACTTGGTCATTTTAAGTTTAACACTAAACCTTGTCGGAAGTCGAGATCAGGGAATACTTTGAAGATGACCTTAACATAACATTCCTACCATCTTATCAAACATCGGAATCGCACTACAAATCAGCACCTACACTCTATGAAAAGGTGTGTTGGAAGTCATGATCCGATTGACACTTGGCTCAAAAACCTATAATGGAAAAAGTTTCAAGTTGTGTTCAAGGATCTGATCCCACAGTATAGTCATAAATCGAGATTAGGTCGAAATTAAGAATTGGTAATCTTCAAAATGAGACTAGTTCAAGTTCGCATTGAGTTTTGATCCCGACAAATAGTCAAAAGTCAGAATTAGGATAGAATTTTGAACTAGGAAATCAATATAGGTTGAGGGTCTAGATCACTTCCAAGATCCAATCTCAATAGCAATGCAAGAATCAGGATTAGGTTGTGATTCTAAACTAGACCTTTTGAAACGTGAGTAGGTATAGTCTCGCTATGAGTTCCAATCCCGATAAGCTTTCGAAATTCAGAATCGGGATGGCACCCATCATTAGAACTCAATACTACATCAAGGGTTTGGTTCACTTCCGAAGTCTGATCCTGAAAGTAATGCGGGGATCAGAATCGGGACAAAAGTTGACACCTTGATAAAAAGTTTTGAAAAACGTAAGGCTATGATATGAACTCTGATTCTGATCAAAGATCAAAAATCAGAGTCAGGGCATTGATAGGACCTTGACATTTGAGGTGGTGAAAACTCAGGTTCATTTCTGAAACCCGGTCCCATAAGGAATGTAGAGATCAAGATCAAGACAATAGCAAACATGAAGGAGACTTAGCAAATTTTCAACAACATTTTCAAGTGAGCCTTTAGGATCGGGATCGAGATAATTTTGAAACACCAAAAACCCTAATAAATACTAATTAAAAACTTAATCACATTTCCATCAATACCAGAATTTGGACACAGATAAGTATAGGGATTTGGCCAAAATTTACAATGTTAAAAAATTTAAAGTTTCTTGAAATTTGAAACACATTCAATCCAAATGGTATGGAAACCCTAGCAAAACTAGGGCACAACAGGAACAAGAAACCTACGCAAGAAACATCGCACAAACAAGAAAAATGAAAAAAAAGGAAAACCCAAAATAAAAGGGATGATGATGAACTAGAAGGTTTAAGAAAAACAAGAAAAACAAGCATGCAAAAGAAAGAAACAAAGAAAACAACGAACCAGCAAGAAAGAAGAAGCAAAACAAGCGCAAGAAAACTAGAAACAAAGAAAAGTGAAAACAAAAAAGAACCTACCTCAAGAATCGTGAAGGAAAAATATAACAATCCGGCAAGAAAATCCCAAAACTCGAACGTCTTCAACCCCATGACCTGCTCTGGCTCCTTCTCAAAAATTCAAAGCAACAATGAGCGAAAACTGAGATGTGGTAGGGTTATAAACTGGTTCACATGTGTAAACTAGTTACCATTAATGTGCGCCATTTCAAGAATCAAGGTCGGGAAGGCACTAGGAAGAAGACCCATGCAAAACACAAAAAGGTAAGCGAAAGTCAAGATTGGGGAGGAACTCAACACCAGAACCTTACAAGTGAAAAGTTTGAGGAAGTTCTGAAATCTGAACTTGATAGAAAAGAAGCAAGATGGACGTGGGAATCGAGATTAGGATGGAACCCAGGACAAGAACCTGTGAAGGGTTCTTGCTTTCAGTTCTAGTTTGATACCCAATTCTGAAAAACACAGAAAAACAAAGAGTCAAAAATTGAGATCAGGATGAAAACTAGAACTAAAACGTACGAAGGTTCTTGGTTCTGATTTCATTCTGAAACCTAATTTTAATGAACCAAAAGAACACAAGGAAAAAATGCAGAGAGTGGGATAAGATTTGTAATGAGAACTCACACTTCATAAAGTGCAAGGTGACAGTTCTTATCTAAAACCTGACTTTGACAAACCAGACAACAAGACAAAGTGTGGGGAGAGGGATCAGGGAGAAACCTAAACTCAAACCTACTAAAGGTTTCAAGTTTCAATGTTAGTCGGAAGCCCAAACCCAACAGAACAAAACAAAAACAAGGCAAAATGTGGAGATCGAAATTGGGATGAAAAATGGAACTCACACTTTTAAAGGTGCTAAGTGCCAGTGATAGTCTGAAACCCAATCCTGATAAAACAAAGAAAACAAAGACTTGGGAGGAAAAATACAACTCCCAAAGCCTAAACAAGAACATCAAAGATAAAAACAACAAAGGGGAACCCATTTTGATCAAAAAAATGGGGTGGTTATGCAAGGAATAACAATTTGTGGCTCAACTAGGAAAATGGTTTACCCATTTTCAGGATACTGGAGGATTCAATCACCCAGAATCTCCAGTTTATGAATATTTTAACTTTAGCATGATTGGTTATAGAAAACAAGGATGAGTTGAAATCTCAAATTATGTATCCTTATAAAAACTTCAAATCTGAGTGTGTGTATTCATGGTACATTTTCCCTCTTAAATATTTTAACTTATTCTCGAAATGATTATATTCCCATTCAAGCTACATGAGGTGGGCCATTGTATTTGTCACGCAATGATAACCAATGCATTGCTTCGCTGCTAGCCAGGCATCTTTAGCCCTGAAGGATATACCTCTAGTTCTCTTGAAGCATTGCTCTACTGCCAACTAGGCATCCATAACCCTAGTAGAGAAACTTGAATCACCTTTATAATATTGAGTTTTCTTTTAGACTGTTTTGTTTCTCTTTTGTTCAGTTATTGGATTTCCTTGAAGCAATATATTTTCATATCTTTTCCTCAATACTCAGACATTGTAATTTGAAAAAAAATAGGTTAAGTACCACGATGAACCTCATGACAATGTTAGGACCTAGATTTTTCACCTGAATCAAGAATACAACCATCCTAAGATAGCTAGACTCTCCAGGAGATAAACAATCCTACTTAATGAGTAATAGATTCAATCATATTTTACAAGATCACTTAGAATATACCCATTTGTTTCAACCTTTCAAACTGTCATTAAGATAGACATAAAACATAAGTTTTGAAATGAAAAAGAACAACAGATATACCTGAAAATACCTAAATCAATATCTCTGCCATAGTAACCTTAGTATGCTTTGAACAACTACCCATTATTTGAGAATGGTTAAAATGAAAGACCCCCAAAATAGAAAGAAAATAGCAAAGCAAAACAAACAAACAAACAAACAAACAAGCAAACAAAAAAAATAGAAAAAATAAAGAAAACCAAACAAAAGCAAAGAAAACAAAACAAAATGAGAGCATCTAAACTACATATATACAAAGGATGGATGATCAGGCCTTCATGGGCCAAAGTAATTCTTGAGAAACTATTCATTGACTCGCAATGGAACAATTTCTCCCATTAGAGTACTCATTCTAAAAGCATTCTCACTCAGGATCTCAGCAATCTGGTATGGTCCTAACCACAATCTATTTATTTTTTGGTGATCACCCTTTCTCTCTTTAGCCTTATCCCATAGTAACATAATGTATAATATCCTAAAGGCCTTGATTTTGGCTCTCTTGTCAAACCAGTGTTTTCCTACAACCAGATGTTTGGAAAATTGCTGCAAAGAATCATCCCTTTGCTCTTCTAAGTTTAACAAATTAATTAATTTGACCTCTACCCTATCATCAGTGGAATATAATTCTTGCATAAATAAATAAAAAAGTATCTATAGATTGATAGAAAATACTGAGTCTTGGCCATAAACTAATTTAAATGGTGATTTTATTAGGGCAGCTTTAATTCTCTTCCTATCCACCCATAAAGAAAACTTTAGTTGTGTGTGCCAATCCCTAGGATTACTTTCTAAAAACTTTTTGATTACTTCCAACAAATTCTTATTGGTAGACTCAACTACCCCATTTCCCTATGGATAATAGTTGGACGCATATTTCAAAACAATCTTATATTCAAATTCCCACTAAATGAATTATGTAGAAGCAAAAGGTGGGCCGCTATCACATACCAGAGAAAATGGTACCCCAAACCTGGTGATAATATTTTCATTAAGGAATTTGATAACCACATCGATGGTGAAGCTTTTATAAGGTTGAGCCTCAATCCATTGTGTGTGGTAATCTATTGCAGTCAAGATGAATTTGTGACCTGTAGAATAATTTGGGTTAATTACTTCGATAAAATCCAACGCCCATTGGGAAAACGGTCTTACTTCATATACACAGATGCATTTCTAGGTTAGGTTCTCTAGATGCTAATATTTGACACATATGACATGTCCTAATGTGTTGATGAGCATCATGAAATGCATGAGGCCAATAGTACCCTGACCTCAAGACCTAATGTGCCATTGCACCTGTTGAACCATGCCTGATACCATGTCTGCCATGAAATTCAACAATGGTTTGCTTCACCTACTGTTGATCCAGAAAACACAAATACACACCCTCGAAGTTCTTTTTGTACAAGGATCCTCCTTAATCACATAGTGAACACTCTTCAGTCTCATTTCCCTTCTCTACATTATGTTCATCCCATCAAGATACTTGTTATTTAGTAACAAGTAAATCATATCAGCATACCACGGATCTCCTATGAATGATTGCATTGTATATTGTTGACAAGTGATCTTGGAATCAATGTCAACCATTGCTTTGGACAAGCCCTATCCTTGGACCAACTTTATAGGGTGAATTTCAAGGTCAAATTCTTATAGGATCACCATCTACTTTCCCCTTCACTCTCCTAGCTCACTCTGCATAAGAAGGGACTTCACTGCTAGGTCAAGAATGATGGTGGTGATTTGGCTGAGTAGGATGTAATGGAAGAATTTCTTAACAAATCTCATCAATGTGAAGGAATGCTTCTCTAATGGTGGATATCTAATCTAATAATTTTTGAATGGGGAACTCATGAAAGCTATTGGGCATTCGTCCCCTTCACCTTTCCACTGTGTCAAAATAGCAGCACATGAGTGGTCAGACGCGAAATAATAAATATAGAAAGGTTGTAAATAATCAGGGTTGGTTAACATGGGCACTTCTGAGATGGATTGTTTGATTTTTGAAAAGTGAGCCTTAGCCTCATTACTTCATTTGATCTTTGCATCTTTCTTCATAATCTCATTGAGGGGTTTGACAATTTTTGCAAACCCAGTAATAAACTTCCTCATGAAGTTTATCTTTCTAAAGAAAGATCTCATCTTTTTCTTGTTGCCAAACATGGGTAATTTCAAGATAGACTCCGCCCTAGTAGGATCAATCAAAATTCCCTTTTTTGAAATTATACGGCCTAGCAGCTTTCCCTCTGAAACCCTGAATACACATTTCTTTGAGTTTAGGGAAACACCATATTTTATACACTTTTCCAAAACCTTTGATAAATCAGTAGCATGGTCCTCCCTATTTTTGGAAAAGATGGTCAAATAATCCATGTAAATAATGATACATTTACCGACTAGATCCTTAAAATCCATGTCCATCACACGCTAAAAGGTGGCTCCAACATTGATGAGACCGAATGGCATCCTTCGATAGGCAAATGTTCCCCACCTTGTCATGAAAGTTGTCTTCATTCGATCTTCGTAATTCATGAGCACTTGGTTATATCCCGAATAACCATCAAGGAAGGATATTATCTGTGAGCCATGGACTATTTTTAGGACTTCATCAAGAGAAGGAAGAGGGTAATTTTCCTTCTGAGAAGCCTTGTTCAGATTCCTGAAATTGAAACAAAGTCTAATTTCTCCATTTTTTTTACGCACAAGCACCAGATTTGTGACCCAAGACTAATGCCTTATAGCAAAAATAATTCAAGTTGACAGCAATTTTTGCACTTCTTTAAAAATAAGGGTTCAATCAAGGCATTGACTAGTCACTTCTTTTGAAAAAATAGGTTTTCTTGAGGCTTTAAAGGGATGGTATGAGTTATCACCAAAGTATCAAATGTTTTCAAATCTTCGTATCCCCATGCAATAGCTGTGATGTCTCCCTTTAGTACCTTTAAAATCTTGTCCTGAATGTCTTTTGAACAATTATTTCCAATAAATATGTTCCTTTCTAGGCCTGAATCTACCAAGTTGTATGTTTCATACTTTCCCCTGTCAACATCTGTATGCAATTTCTTGCGGGCCTGAGGATCAGAGTCAAAAATCCTCTCTAGTGCTACCATTCCTTTAGGCATGTTGGTAGTTTTCAAATTTATTATGCCTTATCTATCAAAGTCCTTTGGCTCCTAGTCTCCTTGATCCCTATCAAAATCATCAATGATATGTCCTTCAAAGACGTCTGAACTTACCAAAAAGGCAAGGATGTGTTGATCATCATCAAAAACTTGGAAGTTCTATACATTATCAGGAATGGCTAGGATTGACACTAACTCCACAGAAAACCTCCTTAACTTAGAATCTTGCATAGGTTCCAATGTACTAGCTGCTATAGCCAATGCATCTACAATCTAATTATCTTCTCTAGGAATTAACTTAATGTCAAAATAATTAAAATATTCAATCAAGTTTCATACCTTGTTTCTGCAAGCAGCCAATCTTTTGTTGTGGCACGTGTACTAGCTATGAACCTACTTCATGATCAATTCAAAATCTCCCATCACTCTGAGGCTTGATACTTTCTTCTAATTTGAAAACATCAGTCCCTTGGCCAATGCCTCATACTTTGCAACATTGTTAGTACACCTGAACTGTAACATGTAGGAAGCAAAATAATTTTCCCTTTCAGGTTAGTTATTTCTACTCTAGCTCCACTCCCTTATTTGGATTTAGAACCATCAAACTTGAGGGTCTACAATTGTTCTTGAGGTATAACCTCTTTCTTCAAGCTAGCTTTAGGTTGCTTTCTAAGAGAACTAAATAGTAAATCTAGCTGGTCTGGGGTGTCAAGGTCAAGAGATCTTTGTGCTCTAGGACTATTAGATACTTTGTTCAAATTAAGCACATGTGCAGAAACTATTTCCAGTAATTGTTCATGGTCATCAGTTTTGTAACACCTTTCCTTTAAGCAATTCTTTTGGTATCAAAAGGTGAGAAAGGGAAGGGGTATCTAGCAATTCATGAGGTTTTCTAATCTTAGTCTGCAAATCTAGAGATGAGGTCAGAGTTTGATCAGAAAATAATGAGACTCCTTCTTGTGTGTTGTTTGTTCCTGTCAAAGCAATCATAGCATTAGTTTCAAATGGAAGACTCAAGGACATTGTAAGATTGTTGTTGTAATCATCCCGTAATTGACAAACATGATCTAATATATCTAAACAAGGTTGACATGTTAACTCAAAATCACTCTAATAGTGAACTCAACACCAATTTAGGAGTTGCAAACTCCACAATTCTACCTCCTCTCCCAAGACTAGCTTGTCTTGATGTAATTTCTAAATTAACACTTGTTGGTTAATGGTAATCATAGAATCACTATTTTCTAAGGGTTGTGTGTAATCGGAACTAGGCATTGAACAGGTCATGACTTTGTCTATCTTATAAATGCCTAATTCAGTTTCAAAGTAGGCTACCTCATTAGGGTGTTCATACTATGTAATCATGTGTTTTAGGTGAGGTTCACTTTCTATCCTAATCTGACTTGACATACCCTTCCATGGAAGCCACATGTGTGAAAAGTATAAAGAAAGATAACCTTCAATGGTCTTCATCCAATCCCTGCTCAACAACATACCATAAATTTTAGGAATGTCAGCAACAAGAATATCAATGTAAATTTGGATCCTTGGGTCTAATCCAATCTATATGTGTACGTTCTTTATCTCCCCTACAATATTGACCTCTATTTTATCCAATTTTATAACCTTTTATGGGTTTGCATTGGGGTTAGGCATAATTTATTACAAATGGAAAATGGCATAATATTACCTAAGGCTCCAGAATCTAGAAGGAAGTTATGCAAGTTCCTTCCAAACATTCTTAAACTCAGTAAGAACGGAGGCATTCTTCTCTTTCCTCTATATAGAGTCGCATTCACCTCAGCAACAGGAGTACCTTTTGGCTTTCCTTTTAACCGATATGCCTCTGCCAAGGCTTTCAAAACTAGCTTGTGTTGAGCAGAACACCATTTCAAAATGTCAAAGAATGATAGGGAAGTCATTTTCTTTTGCATTTCTAAAATTAGATCGTATTCCTTGTTATTGTTATGTTGTTGTTTAGTAAAGAAAGTAGAATTACCTCTATTTGGGATCTCAGGTGGCCCTTTAGGTGGAGGTGGATTATTTTCCACCCTCAGATTTGGAGGTACCATGTTGTTAGTGGGAGGAGCAGATGTGGTGAATGGCCCTTTATTTTGATTCCTCAGAAAATTTTCTCCTTTAGCTTGAAAATCCTAGACGTCATATGTATCTATCTCTAGCTCATTTTCTCCTTGCATGGGAAACTGAAACTCATCATAAGTATCGAAGGCCATGGCTATTTCTACAAACCCATTACTTTTGTTAGCATTTCCTTGTGCTGGTTGGGAATCATCTTGAGAAATTTTAATGATCTTCTCTATTTTTGGGAAGTTAACCTCAAAATGGGTAGCGGTATCATGCAACCTGCACCATTTAGTCATAAAGTTTAGATCTGCAACATTTTCAGTGTGTTTTTTTATCTTTGTTGGCTTGGTAATTGTGCAAAACTCCTATAATTTTTGGTCTACTATCCCACTATCAATTTTTGGGCCTCTTATTATATCCCCTATTTTGGTTTTGGTAATTTTGATTCTAGAAATTCTAGTTTTGATAATTCCTTTGGTTCTGATTGTTATATTGGTTGGAGTAATTATTTTGGTTTGGATACCCTCCCTAATGTTGGTACTGACTTTGGTTTTGAGGGGGATTCAACCTTAATTGAGCCATCTCATTGGCTACTTGAGATAGGGTTTTCTTCAGAGTTTCCAACTTTGTTGACATATGCATAGTGTGCTCATTTTCTACAGTTGTTGCAATTGAAGGGTTCATTTTTGTATTGGATCCTCTAGCATGATTCTAAGAATTTTGTTGTTATTGGGAGGAATCTAGGGTTCCACCATTAACCCATGGCAATGAAGGCAGAGGATGTATTTTAGCCAAGGGTCCATAGGAAAAATTGGACATCCTTGGGACTGTGTTGAACAGTGGGGTTCCATTGGTAAGTGCATTGTTAATTGCATTCATCTGATTGGGCATTCTAGGATACCCCACGATGGACAGTGTCCCTCCCGTACCACCTGATTGGGAACTTATTTGCTATTACAGTTTGATGGCTAAGTGATACACTTTGGATAGTGAATCAATGTCTACGGGAAGGTAAATTCTTTGTAAAAATAAACTAGTCAATGGATCTATGGCTTTGAGATATACTTGAATGGTGATATTCTTAGCTATTGTATAAGGTGGATGTAGTCACATGTACATTCTCTGGAACTGTGTGTTGAATAGAGCCAAGGGCTCATGGGGTTCCTTTCTAATCATGGAAAACTGGTGATATAAAATGGTTGGGTCTATGTAGACCCAAAATCGATTGATGAAGGCATCCTCCAAATTGGTCCAACTAAGAATGGATCCAGTGAGCAGGTTAAGGTACCAATTGTAGGCCATATCTCCCAGTGAGTAGGGAAATAGTCTACAGGCCACATCATGATGTGTTATCTAAGCCTGAGTGCACGCATCTTTGAATGCTTGAATATGCTCTTCTACACTTTAGGATTCCCCATGGCCGTACCTAGGACAAAACTTTTTTGGATTTTTGGGCATCTCATGTATACCACCAAGAATAGTTCCCAATGGGGAGGGATTTTTTGTGAAGAACACCATTGGTGGTGGTGGGTTAGGTGGTATCGGTTGTGGTATCAATGGAAATCTAGGTGGAGTGAGTGGTGGTGTCAATGGTGGCGGGATTGGAGTCCTACATGTTCTAGGTCGAGTAGGAGATTAGAGTTCTACCAATGCCTCTAGGTTGGGAGTAGATCTCAGAACTCGTTCAAACCTGTCCAGTGAAAATGACCCATTTCACTCCAATTTGTTCCCTAGCCTAGTTTTGTTGATGGTCAAAATAACACACCAAATTTTAAGCAGAATATTTTTATACTACTTCTCCTGAGATAACTAATATTAAATAAACTATGTTCCAAGGTCTTGGTAGTTGGTTCTCAACTATGTTGAATCACTCAATGGTTAATATGAGTGTAATGTTCAAGGGGCCTTTGTGAGTAAACAAGGTAACAAACTAATAATTTCGAAATACTCTAATAGGGGTTTTAAATAAATAGAAAAAGATAGATCGTTGGTTTTTAGAACAAAAATGTGAACAAACATTCTCCCAAATTTAGACATACAACTTTTGTAACAAACATTTTTAGTAAAGGCTAAACTAATAAATGGAATAACCCATTCATAGTGTTGATTTAATAAATATACTTGCATTTCATTTTTTTTAGAATCAACTCAATAAAGAACATTATCAACTTGCCACAAAAACTTTGTAGATCAACAAATAATAAGAGAATAGCATCCACAGATAATGCAATAAATGGTTTTAAATTCGATATATTCTATTGATTTTAATCAATTTAAGAAACATTTACACATAGCAAGATCCACTGGCATATGGAAAACAATTATCTATTAACATCATCATTAAACTAAGAAAATTTTGAAATTTAACTATTTGCATTTAAAACTGTAAAAATGTCTAACTATTTGCATAAAATTTGTAAAATAAATTCTCTAATATTAGGTAGAAAATCTGACTTCAATTTTCTGACCTTTACAATGAGGATAATTTTTAAACTTATAGAAAAATAGAAACACTAAAATTCCCTCCAAAAATAATCTTGATCCACAAAATGGGCATCCAGATCCATAAAATGGGGATGCCTCAGTTCAACTGTAGTCTTCAATTTATTCAAAAATAATTGATGTGAAGAGTGGCACCTCCTTCCTATGCTATCAAAATTGATCCAGAGTTAACTACTTGTCAAAAACTGATCTAGATTTTGACTTCTATTTGACCAAATTCCTTTTCAAAAATAGCATATTCCTTCATTTCTTGGTTGCTTTAACTATTTTGAAATACTCTTCAATGTTGCTGAAAATTTACTCTAGGGTCTCTACCTCAAGTCCATCAACCCATTCAAATTTGAATATTGCTCTTTCAAATTCCTTAGTAGTAGCAGCATATATATCCTGCAGTCGGCTAACATCCTTCATAGTATCTCGTATATTGAGCTTGATTTCCATTAATCTTTCTAGAGGAGTCCCTTCATCATTATACCCTTGTTTAATTAACCCCTCCAAGTGGCTATTCCATTGATCTTTTATTTCTTGCAAGGAAGCCAATCCAAACCCTGATGTAACCTCTTTATTGGTTCTTTCAACAACAATGCCTTTAAGCATATATGTTGTATCAAATATATCTTGTTGAGCTTGGAGCAAGATCCTTCTATGTTCCATGAGAATCACTTATTTGAAAATTAGTATATTCATACACTTATCAATATAGCTAAAATCCTAATCCTCTAAAATTCCATACTCAATTATATATCCCCTGGGTAGCTTGTTTAAAATCCTCAACTTTCGCATATATTCCCCATATTTATCTTCTTCTTCCCATAGTTTCTAAGTATATTCTTTCAAAGAATTTTCTAGCTCACATACCTGAGTATAACACTTATGGCCTACAGTGAATAGATCTTCCATCTCTGTCTTAAGAGTCCCAACCCATTTATCCATCATTGGAGCTTTTCATTTTATTTCACTCAGCTCGTCAACTCCCTTACAACTCATTAATATAGATATTTCGATTGATGTTGGCTGCTCGATAGTAGATGTGGTCAGCACCTTCAGAAACCTTTTCATATGCCCTACCTGAGGTTTGATCTCATTCTTTGCTTGCTTATGTTTGATCATTCTTCATTTTGTTGTAGTGACCACAATATCAATAAGGTTCATTTGTTGAGTCCTCGTTTGTTTGCCCAAATTAACAGTGTTGATTTGGTAATTTGAGGCTTGTAACTCCCTATCATCCTTATCAACTATGGGAGTTGCAATATCCACCACCAAGTCCCCATCATCAGTAAGCTTTGTGGAATGAATGGCTCTGGGTTTCTTCCTAGGTTTCAGCTTATCTTCTTCTTTTACCATTTCTTCCTAGGTTTCACCTTATCTACTTTTTTTACCATATCATCCCAGCTCGCTGGTTGAGCTTGGACTTTCTACCTTTTTTATAAGTTTAGCCTAAACCATGTAGGAGCACTTGGGTCACTTGGTCAAAGGTTTCATTTTTTGAGTATCTAGAGAGGTTGTTACCACTGTTTGTTACTCAGGCCTTTTTGTATCCATTCTCTCTTATTCTTTCAATGCCTCCTCCTTTTCTTTCAGAAACCTTTCTTGTTCAATCTTCTCATTTTGAGCCTTTATTTATTCTAACTTCTTTATCTCCAATTCCTTCTTTAAATATTCTTCCTCATCTTCCTTATGTTGTTCCAGCTCTTTTGCATGAGCTTCTTCTTTCGTTGCTTTCTCCTATTCAGCTTTCTTTTGTGCTTTTGCAACTTCTTCTTCATGAGCTAGCTCCTTAGCAACTTGATTTTGAGAAATTTCTAATATCTCTTTTTTCTCCTCCTCTATTAAGACATCATTCATTTCATCATCATTCTCAAGGCTTCCTTCTTGAAACCCAGTGTCCTCTACTCTAGCCTCCTGCTCAAAATACTCTTCATATTCCCCTTTTCCTTCTTCATGTAATGGAGATTCCTCAGAGTCTGTCAATTATTAGGGTTGGTTCCTCTCCACTTACTGCAACTTCTATAGTTGAAGGAATAGTAGATGGACCTTCTTCATTCATTTTTGTGACCAATGGTGGTGTAGCAATAGTACCCTCTTGAGTGGCTTCTCTAGTTGGGTACATTGTAGAAATTGGTTGGACACCCAACCCTACCACTACTCCAACAAAATTAGCTTCATAAGTAGCAGTAGCCTTCTCGAAATCCTTCGTGATCTTTCCAATTGTTGGGGAAATATCTTCCATTTGTGCTATAACCTTTTGTACTACCTTGTTTCAGTTGAAGAAGTAGGTTCACTAGTGGAATCTATCTTCTTCCTTGAGACCTTAACCCTTGGCTAACTGATATGAAGATTAATCCATTTTAGGCTCTTGTCAATGACCACTTGTGAAATTTTATTTATGTTTGTTTCTTCTTTCTCCATCTAATTAATTAGATCCAAATATTTTGTAGCCACTTAATCAATTTCATACTGAGGATCAAGAATAATTCCATCATTAGAAACACCCTCTAGTATATCTTCTTTAACTCCAATGTCCTTCATTTGTAGGATAGTCAATCGTTCATATCTTTTCCTTCTCACTTCAAACTCATTCTGCAAGTTAGTCCACAAATCCTCAAGAAGTGGATCATGAAAGGGAAATAATGAAGCATATAGACCATTCATTCTTCCCTTTGGATCAAAATTATTTCTTAATGTATAAAATTTCAAATTTTTGACTAAAACTCTTTTGTAGCTAACTTAGCTGCTACAATGGAAGAAAAAGAATTAAATACCAATTGAATAGGGAATGTGTGGTAGCTAGCTTTGTGTTTATCTAAAAAATTTGCATTTACTTCAGTTGCTTGACAAGAAAACTTCATTAAAATCCCCCTGTCACTACAACACCTTGGTAGTTTGAAAGGATACTTGTCAAATCCAAATAGTCTAATATAAGTAGATTTGGGGTATTGGATAAACCAACTTCCCCACTCTTTAATGAACTCCATGGCTTCCCTTGACAATATTTTGTGATCCAGTTGAAGTCTACATATAGGAATGCATCATTCACTCTTTTGAAATGCCTTTCTAATGCCTTAAGCTCTAGTTGATCATAATGTTCCCATACCTTTTATTGTTTTGGACCCTCTTTAAGTGTTCCCATAGTAGTCAACCCTAGAAACCTTCCCATTCAAGAATCATAGTAGATTACATAGGAAGACATATAAAATTTCTTGGTTTCCTTTGATCATTTTATTATGAATATTATCAAAGATCAACTGCCCCCCAATCCAAAAACTATTGTCCATTTAGAATTATTTGGATAAATTAGAACATCCAATTCTCAAATGCATGGGAATCCTCCTTCCCAAATGCCCTATCCAGCAATGTGATGATATCCCCTATATCATGGGAGAAATTATATGTTTTATGCTTGGAAGGTATTTTCTTTGTTGATTTCTTTTTTGTTTTCAGCCACCTCTTGTTGATATACTTTTTATTTCCTTCCTCATCTGTTTCCCATCATTTCAATGCATCAACTTCAGACATGATTTTGAGGTTAGGGTGAGGAGGAGGATCAAACACTAGTCTTATCATTCTTGGGGTTAAGTCTATGATTTCATTTCCCCATGAATCAATGCACTTTCTTTGAGTTGGATTATAAGCCTGTGCAACAGCTAGGATGAACTCTAGGCATTGTACAACTATAGGAAATGTGGCCACATGCGCCAACCCATAATTTTCAATCCTTTTAGCTCTTGGGCTAGCATCTTCTAAAAAGGTACCATCATGAAATTATTTCAAGTTAATATGGCCAACTAAGGTGCTAGTGATTTTCATGACCTCAGACCCAAATTTAGATGGTACTAGATTTCCCTGATATTTATATTTGATTGTCAAGGGCAGCTGTTATGGCTTCAATCTCTTGGCCTTAGTTTCCTTTGGTATTTTTCAATTGCAAATTCCTCCTCTGAATTATACATTTATTAATACCTGCAACAGCAAAATTCATTAGACAAAGAGGAGAAATCTCAAGGAAAAAATTACCATAAGCATCCATATTAAGTGTTCATACATTCAAGAGAATTCCCATTTATAAGTTAGCTTTGTGTTTTTGGGCCTCAGGTTTGGGGTAGAACCAAGAATTTATTCATTTTGTTTTTAACACTAAACCTTGTCAAAATTCAAGATCAGGGAATACTTTGAACATGATCTTAACATAACATTCCTACCATCTTATCGGACATTAGAATTGGGCTACAAATCAGCACCTACACTCTGTGAAAAGGTGTGTCAAAATTTGGGATCGAGTTGAAACTTGGCTAAAAAACTTGTAATGGCATACTGTTCAAGTTGAGTTCATGGATCTAATCCCGCAATATAGTCAAAAATTGGGATCGGGTTGAAATTGAGCATTGGTAATCTTCAAAATGAGACCAGTCCAAGTTCGTATTGAGTTCCAATCCTAAAGAGTAGTCAAAAGTCAGAATTGGGATAGAAGTTTGAAAGAGAAAATCATTATAGGTCAAGGGTCTAAATCACTTTTGAGATCCAATCCTAATAGAAATGTAGGAATCAGGATCGGTTTGTGATTTGAAACTAGACCTTTTGAAACGTGAGTAGGTATAGTCTCGCTCTGACTTTCGATCTTGATAAGCTATAGGAATTTGGAATCAAGATGGAAAGTAGTATTAGAACTCAATACTACATCAAGGGTTTGGTTCACTTCCAAATTTTGATCTCGTAAGTAATGCATGGATTGGAATTGAGACAAAATTTGACACCTTGATAAAAACTTTTGAACAATGTAAGGCTACAATCTAAACTCTAATTCCAATCAAAGATCGAAAATCAGAGTTTGGACATTGGTAGGACCTTGATCTATGAGGTGGTGAAAATTGAGGTTCATTTCTAAAACCCGATACCACAAGGAATGCAAAGATTGGGGTCAGGACAATAGTAAACATGAAGGTGACTTAGTGAATTTTCAACAAAATTTTCAAGCAATCCTTCAAGATCGGGATCAAGATAATTTTGAAACACTAAAAACCCTAATAAATATCAATTAAAATCTTAATCACATTTCCATCAATCCCAAAAATCGGACGCGAACAAGTGCAAGGTTTTGGCCAAAATTTGCAATGGTGAACAATTTAAAGTTTCTTGAAATTTTAAACACAGTCAACCCAAATGGTATGAAAACCCTAGTGAAACTAGGGCACGGAAAGAACAAGAAACCCACATAAGAAACATTGCACAAATAACAAGAAAAATGAAAAAAAAGGAAAACCCAAAAGAAAATGGATGATGATGAACCAGAAGATTCAAGAAAAACAAGCATGTGAAAGCAAGAAATGAAGAAAACGACGAACTGGAGAGAAAGATGAACAAGAAAAACAAGAGCATGAAAACTAGAAATGAAGAAAAGAGAAAACAAAAAAGCACCTACCTCAAGAATTGTGAAGGAAAAAATCTAACAATCCAGCAAGAAAATCCCAAAACTCTAAGGTCTTCAACCCCACACTTTGCTCTAGATCCTTCATCGAAAATGCAAAGTAACAATGAGTGAAAACTGAGATGCAGTGGGATTATAAACTAGTTCACATGTGTGAACTAATTACCATTAATGTTTGGTAGTTCAAGAATCGGGGTTGGGAAGGCACTAGGAAGAAGACCCATGTGAAACACAAAGAAGGTAAGTTGAAGTTGGGATTGGGGAGGAACTTGACACCGGAACCTTACAAGTGCAAAGTTTTGAGGAAGTTCTGAAATCTAAGTTCCTGACAGACAAGAAGCATGATGGATGTGAGAATCGGGATCGGGATGGAACCCAAGACAAGAACCTATGAAAGGTTCTTGGTTCAGGTTTCGGTCTGATACCTGATGATGAGTCCAGTTTATGGCTCAATTTTGATAGATTTTACTATCCATTTTCTATTGTTGTCATAGACTTTGATACTTGGATGTTGACCTTTTTATGATATTTCCTCAAAACCATAGACATTGGGCATAAGTTTATTTTTGTAATCTTTAATGACATTGGCATGCTATATGAACTATCTATGTTAATTTTACATGTGGCTTAATGAATGTTACTTTAAGATAGTTACAGATATGCAATTGTTGTGCATACTAATATTGTTATGCAGATATAATTAGAGTCTACAAAATTGTGGAAGATTTTTCCAACTGGTCATTTGCCATAAAGGTCAACAAGGTGATCATTCAAAGGTCAATGGAGGGAAGACTCTCAATGGAGGGAGATTCCTAGTTCAAATTGAAGAATTGTAACTGCCTTGTAAATGGTATTAATAGTTTTTTGAGAAAATATAGGAGCTATTGTTATGCTAGATCTGTGTTAAGGCAAACCGGCTTGACTAGATTCCATGCATGCATAACCTCCTTTCCACTTTTTATGCTTTCCCCAAAGTGGCATCCTCCTAATCTATTGGACTTGACTGCCTTGCTAGGTAGTTAGTTATTAGTTTTTCTTCCTATAAATAGGACTCAAATCATCCTTTTCAGAAGGTTGATTAATCTGATGTTTTACTCACATTCTTAGTTTTTCAGTAATATTGTTATGTTGCTCAATTGTATTCACGTTTCCCAATGAATAAAATGAAGTTATAAGTTTGTGCATCTGAGTTTACATTTGTCTTAATGGATACTCATCCAAGGGGGCCCACTTGGTGAGCATTCCATCCTTTAGTTTAGTTATTACTTTTTTCTCAGCAATTAGTTAAGAATTTAGCAATTGACTATTCTTGCAACCACTAGAATTCCATTCTGTGACTATTCTTGCAGCCACTAGAATTCCATTATGTGACTGTTCCTGCAGCCAAAGCAGACAGAGTAGTTTCCTATCTGTTTGCTCAGATTTTCATTTATGTCATGCATTTTAGCTTAGTCTATTTGTTGGTTGATGTTCAGCACTTTATTACTTATTTCCAAGCAATTTACTTTCAACATTATGTCTTTCCTAGTTGTAGAATGAATATGGCTACTTTGGATTCCTAATGCACATACTATGTTGACCCATTTCAAGTCTATGTTCCTAGGTTGACAAGTTAAATGCACCTTCATAATGATTAAGATAACTATTCAGATTAGATGTCCAATCTTTGAATCACAGTTGTAAGGGCTTAGTTGTTAAATCATTGTAAGAGGCCAACATTTTTGGCGTCATTATTGGGGATGGTGTCAAACTAGGGAGTTCTTTGGAGTCATTGATAGTTTCTATCTTGTTGTAGTATTTTTGAAATTCCATTCTTAGTATACCCCTCATTTAGGAAAGTAATGGTCCACTATTCTTTTGCCAATTCTTTGTGTGAGTTGGCTGATATTGAGTTGATACTGTATGCATAGAGGAAGGAGGAGAGATTCTCATGGGAGATTCCTTCCTAATAACCCTAATCCATTCCAGCTAGTTGAGCACCAGAATCTGCCAAGAGACAAAGAAGAGCAGCCACACCCCTTTGCTGATGCATTTCCTGATCTGACTAGTTCTAAAATTTCCTCTAAAGACCAAAATCAGATTGAGAATCCCTTTTCTTTGGAACTCCATCATGTAGCCATGGGTGATGAAAATAGAAATAGACCTAACTATCCAAATTTTCCTCTCCCCATTGCTCATCAGAATGAAGTTGACAACCTCAAAATATCCCTACTTCAGTCCTTCCTAGGTTCTATGGACTTGTCATAGAAGATCCTGATACTTTCTTGTTTGAGTTTGATATACTATGCAGGAGTTATGACTATACCATTGATGCCCATAAGCTTAAGCTATTCCCTACCACCTTGAAAGAAGCTGCATTAAGATGGTTTATGAGCCTAGGTAGAAATACTGTGGAGACTTGGGATGACATGAAGACAAAGTTCCTTGAAAAGTACAAGGAATATTGTAGGGGAAGTGACATGAGGGGAGATGACATTTTCAGGATGTAGCAAAAGGAAGATGAGATCTTGGAGAATTACATTTCAAGGTTATTGTTTTTCCTAAAGAAATATCCACACCATACACTCAATGAAGAATCACAGAAGCTAATTTTCCTAAGAGGAATTAATGACAACTGCATTGATGCCTTGGACCTGATGGGAGGAGGAGATATCACCCAAGTTCCTTGGGAGGATATCAAGAAGATATGTCAGAACTATTCTAGGGCATCTTCAAAGAAAGGGAGAGCTTACCAATCCTCTATGGGTAAGTCATCTACCAGTGGAGTTTCAAGAATGGAGATTACTCACTTATTGGCAGATTTTAAGCAAGACATCATAAACAATCTGGCTACTCAGCTAGATACACTCTAGGAATAGAAGAAACAAGAGGAGGCAAAGGAAATGTTGGCAGAATATTGCCCTCATTGCAGACAAAAGAAGGACTGCAGATGCAAGATGGTAGCTAGTATTGACAGTAAGCAAATTCCACCTGAGTTTAAGCCAATCTAGGGTGAAGATGACCAAGTCTACTACATTGCACAAAGGAGGCCATGGGCTCCAAGACAAGGTATGCCACCAGATCCATTATCCTTTATTGGGCCTTATTTTAATTCTTATGCATCAAGTAACTAATGGCAGCCCCCATAGCCATCCAATTATGGAGGATATCCACTACAACCTTGGAATAACCCTCCAAATACCTGGCCCAATCACCAAAACCCTCCACCCCAATGGCAACAACCTCAGGGGAATTGGTAGTAGTTTCAAGGGAATTGGCAGCCACCTCCAAGAAATTGGTAGCAAACATCTCAATGGACCGGGGGATAGCAATGGCCAAACCAGACAACTAGTTACATGTAGCCACCTTCTCTACCCCAACAACTTGCTATAATGACTCCTCTTGCTAGTTCAAGTTCAAATACACCTAAACCTACTCAGTTACCATCTTAGCCCACACCTAACCCAAATAACAAACCACAATAGTAGCCAATATACTTTGCTAATCCAAATCAATTCTCTACATATGTTGTGAGTGTAAGTGACATCCACTTGCATTCAGGAACTACTTTTCCATCTCCTTCCATGCCCATTATCACTGAGCTTCATGTGGAAAAAGATGATTCTTTGAATGTCCCCATTTAGCCAAGTGTACCTAAAAATCCTGAACCAGTCCCAGTCAAGCAGACTAAACCAGAACCACCATTTCCTCAAAGGTTGGAAATCTCTAAACAAAAAGAAGAGGAGAAAACAACCTTTGACATATGAGATTAGTTGAAGCATATATGTGTCCAGATACCTCTATTTTAGGCCATAAAAGATGTTCCCATATATGGAAAAGAAATTAAGGAAGCATGCCTTAAGAAGCCAAGCAGGAAGAAGAAAGACCCCACTATGGTTCATGCGGTGGGATAGCTGGCTGACATCATGCTTGGGAAAGTGACTATTCCCAAATATAATGACCTAGGGAGTCCTGTGGTAGGAGTTGTTATAAATGGGATCCAAATAAAGAATTCTTTGATTGATTTGGGAGCAAAAATAAATGTAATGACCAAGGATATCCTGCAGAAACTAAATTTTGAAAGCATGAGGCCTACTCCTACTGTCTTGCAACTTGCTAATAGTTCCACTGTTAAACTTGATGGTATAGTAGAGGATCTTGTGGTAACTCTAGACTCTTGAGAGTATCCAACATATTTCATGATTCTTTCTCCTAAAGCTGCACTAGGTGGGTACCCCATTATTCTAGGAAGGCCATGGTTAATGTCTATATTGGATGTTGGATAGGAGACATGACCATTTCTGATGGAAAGAGCACCAAAAAGCTTGTTCTCTACCCTCTTGCTTAGTCATCCCATGATATGGATAACCCCATATGGCCACAAGTTGGTGAAGAGGCCGAGGAAATCAATTATGTGGCACATCTTATGATGTTAGGTAGGAGTTATTTCATGCAGCTTCAGGATGAAGATGAATTATTGTCTAACATAATTCAAAACCATTGTGAGGTGCAGGAAGACTCATCCTCTCATGCATCTGATTTTGTTGGTCCAATGAAGACCCTTTTTCCCACTCTTCCTGCAACCAAACTTCCTATAGCAACAGGTATGTCTCATACATTGCTTCCACATGAACTCAAGGTACCAAGCATTGTTGAAACATCTATGACATAGTTAACTACACAAGTGCAAGTGTCAAAAAGAAAATATCTAAATATTAACAACAAACAGAGTGAAGAACAACAGTTGTCATTGACAAACTTACTAAGGACCCACCAGCATGCATTTGCATGGGACTATCATGATATGAAGGGATTGGACCCTAAGATTTTCACTCATAGGATATACATAAGAGATGATTGTACACCAGTGAGGTAGCCACAAAGAAGAGTTAACCCTGCATTGAGAGAAATTGTAAAAGGGGAACTATAGAAATTGCTAGATGCAAGATTTATCTACCCCATTTTAGATAGCCAGTGGGTGTCTCCATTGGTGATTGTTCCCAAAAAGGGAGTGAAATGGCGAGTTTGTGTTGATTATAGGGAACTCAATGCTTCTACCAAAAAGGACCATTTTCCCCTTCCTTTCATAGACCAATTTTTGGACTCACTTGCAAGAAAGAAGTACTTTTCTTTTTTAGATGGATTCAGTCGGTATAACCAGATACAAATTGCACCTGAGGACCAAGAGAATACCACCTTTACCTGTCCATGGGGGACCTATTCCTACTCAGTACTTCCATTTTTCTTATGCAATGCACTTGCAACTTTTCAAAGGGCATTCATTAGCATATTTTTAGATATCTCACATGATTGCATGGAGATTTATATGGATGATTTTACTACCTATGGTGTTGATTTTAATGAAGCATTGGAAAATATCAGGAGAGTCTGAAAGATGTGAAGAACATAATTTCTCTTTAAATAGTGAGAAATGCTTCATGATGATGCAAGAAGGTGTAGTCCTCAGCCACTACATCTCTCACAAAGGAATTCAAGTAGATCGTACCAAGATTGAGGTGATCACCAACCTGCCTATACTTGCAAAACAAAAATATGATAGGAGTTTCTTGGGACATGCAGGTTACTATAAACGTTTCATCAAATACTTTAGCAAAATGGCAGCACCATTGTACACTCTCCTAACTAAAAATGTTGAATTCCAATGGACAAAAGACTATGACAAGGCATTTTCTAACTTGAAAGTAGCTTTAACTCATGCTCCTATACTCAAAGGTCTCAATTGGGAGCTTCCTTTACACATTCATACAGATGCATCAGACTATGTTATAGGAGCAGTCTTAGGACAGAAAGAAGGAGCTATTGAGAATGCTATTTATTTTGTCAATAAAAATTTGTAGGGAGTTGAATTCAACTATACAGTGACAGAAAAAGAAATGTTGGCAGTAGTCTATGCCCTTAACAAATTTAGGCACTATATAATAGGCTATTAGATCTTTGTGCACATAGACCATGCATCCATTAGGTACCTCATGAATAAACTCCTGATATCAGGTAGGCTAGCAAGATGGTTATTGCTAATGTAGGAGTTTGACATAACCATTGATAAACTAGGGAAGGCCAGTGTTATTGCAGGCCTTTTTTTCAAGGCTGACTACATTAGAGAGAAATCAATTCATTGATGACTCTTTCCCTAATGAAAACTTATTTTAAATTAGTGTGCATACACCCTAGTATGCTGACATAGCTAATTATCTCGTCACGGGGAGAGTTTCTCCTCATTTCTCTCCAAAAGAAAGAAGGGTGCTCATTGAAAAAAAAATCCTTTTTCATGGATTGTTGGATGTTTGTTCTAAACTGGACCAAACCATGTCATGAGGAGATTTGTGAGGGAAGATGAGACATATGATATTTTGCATGCATGTCACAATGAACCCTTTGGAGGGCATTTTTCAGCCAAGAGGACAGCAATGAAGATTTTGAATAAAGGATATTACTGGCCCACACTCCATAAGAATGTAGGGAAATATACAAGGAAGTGTGATAAATGCCAGAGGATGGGCCGGACAACCAAATCTGATGAGATGCCCCTTTACCCCTAGGTAGTAATCACTCCATTTGATAAATGGGGATTAGATTTTGTAGGACCCATTGATCCTCTATCAAATGGTAAATCCTATATCTTAGTATGCACTGATTATGTAACCAAGTGGGTAGAAGTTAATGCCATGAAGCATGTGAGAGATAATAAGATTGTAGAATTTCTTAATGAGGAAATTTTCACATGGTATGGGGTTCCAAGAGAGATAGTGATTGATCAAGAGGCTCAATTCACCTCAACCCTTGTTACAACACTAGTCAATGAATACAACATAAGGCATAGGAAGTCTACTCCTTATCACCGTTAGGCCAATGGCCAAGCTGAGGTGACTAATAGATAAATTGAAGCCATTTTGACCAAAAAAGTGGCCATCCATAGGAAGGATTGGGAAAATAAGTTGTCAAAAGTTGTTTTGGCCTATCGGACCACCTAGAAAAAAACCACAAGCTTCACTCCTTTTGAGTTGTTGTATGGAAAGACAGCTATGATTCCCACTGAATTTGAGCATAAGAATATTAGGACTACACTAGACTTAGGGATGGATATCTCTGAGGCACAAAAGGATAGAATTATGTAGTTGAATAACTTGGATGAGATGAGGAAGGCAGCCTTGCATCACACAAAGGTAGTGTAGAATCAAAGAATAAAGTGGCATGATAAATTCATAAAGGACAAGAAATTCTAGCCAAGTGACTGGGCACTGCTCTACGACTCAAGGTATCAAGATAATGCAGGAAAATTGTAAACAAGGTGGCTAGGACCATATGAGGCTATTGATTTCTTCCCCAATGGTGTTTTTTAGCTCACTACCATTGACCCTGTCAGATTTAAGCTACTTGTCAATGGTCATCACCTCAGGTTGTATCACAAGCCAACTTCCAAGGAGGAATTCCTGTACCAATTCACTAAGCATGCAACACCTGAAATTCATGTAGTCGAAGGAAGCATACCTAGTGTCACTCCTTCTGGATAACTAAGTTATGTAACTTGTCATAATAAAGACTTCCACTTTTGTGGGAGTCCACTTCTTCATTCATTCACCCATCCGCCCATCCATCTCCACCTTTCTCTCTTCCATCACATTGCCATAAATTCACTTCATTCCACCATCATTTCACTTCATTCCATCTCCTCTTTCATTAATTTCTCAACTAACTTCTTAAAAGGTGACCAGTACTTTCTCCATAATATTTGCAACAGATCTTCCAAGAATTCAGGTACGTGCGCATCAATTTGTTGCATCTTAATTATTTTTTAGTACATTAATTTAATTACTGTACATTAATATAGATGTTCCCCATAGCATGTAATTATTCCTTGCCCCTGTCAAATCATCATTACCACCTCACATGTGGAGACACATGCTCAAATTTAGGTTGGGGGGGAGTGTGAATACCATGTCCACATGTCAGTCCATGTTGGTCCATGTTAGAAAATTTAAATTGAGCTAATCTAAATCTTGAGTGAGGTGATGGCTCGCATGTGTGAGATGACACCACACCGCTGCCATTTTTTTTTCAATTGTATTCTTCATTTATTACTCTTTACTACCTTTTATAGATTTTGTCATAATCCTAAGCTACCAAAAAGGTAAAATTCAGATGACATTGGTGTTGGGAATTCAGTAATGTTGCAGGGAGGGAAACCTTGTAGAGTGATTGTTTAATTACAGACAGTTGAACAACGGGAGGTGGGTTAATTAGAAATGAACCCATGATTCATGATGTATTACTATAGGATGCACCTTGCTAGGCCGAGTTCACAAACTGAAAATGGTTAGATTATATCTTGAAGTTGAATGGTTATAATGAAGATGTTGCATTGAGATTTGGCCAAACATTGTCTGAAGGAAAATCCATGGTAAAATGGTTGGAGTTAATAGCTACTGAAGAGAGGATTGCATAAGTTACAGAGTTGCTTGCCAATGGTGAACATTTCCGTGCTACTAGAGATGCCAAGTTAGCTAGGGATGAATTTATAGAACCTGGTGACCCTCCATTGAATGTGGACAAGCAAGGTTCGAAGAGAACCTCTCTACCTAAGCCATGGAAGCAAGTAGTTGTTTACATTGTGAAGTACCTTACTTGTGAAGGTTGCCAGTAAAATCTACATTATGTGCACTTCAAACTCCTAAATCATATGAGGCATGGGAGAAGAATGAATGTGTAAAATTTGTTATAACACCTTCTTTCAATCATGGCAACTGAAACCAAAAAAGGTAGGGATAATTTTTTCCCACTATTGTCTGATCAAATTATTAGTAGCTAAGTCTCTGCATGATGTGTCTGATATGACTTGGGAAGAATTCCTAAATATTGATCAAATTAGACCAGAGAATTTATGACCTAGGATTTTTCCGCAAACTCGTAGGGCTAGGAGGAGAGTGAGTTTTGTTGAGGCCACTCTTGAAACCTCAACTTCTGGCACAGGCCCTAGTGTAAACCCTCCTGCAACTGAACAAACCATAGAGATTAGCTCTTCTGAGACAAAACATTTAGACAAAGAAAGATCGTCTTCATATTCTAATGATGATGTCCCTCTTTGCATCCTAATTAAAACTAGGGCACAAAAGAAAGAAGGAAAAAAAAGGAATGAAAAAGCTAAAAAGAAAACGGCAAGAAAATAAGCATCAAGCTCTAAGAAACGGAAGGCTGACAATGTTCTTCTTGTAGCCAAAGAGAAACATGAGAGCCCTCCTAAAAAAATAAGACCAGCTAGACCAGCCACTAGTATGTCTTTGCAAGGAATCCCTAGGACTAGAGAAACATCATGGGAGGACACAAAAGCCTCAATAGGGCAGGTGAATGTTGAAGAAAAGGAAATTTTTAAGGAGTAGGTAAATATAAGGTTGGCAGAGCTTGCTGCCATCATAGAACAAGTTGAAAGTCAAGAGTAAGAGGAGAATCAGGAGCTCCTATAGCAACAACAAGAGCAAGAGTTCCTACAACAAGAGAAAAAGCCAGAGCAAGAGCCCCTACAACCAAAACTAGGAGAACAATTAGTACCCCTGCAGCCAGAATTCCCTGAACAATCAGAATCCCTGCAGTTGGGCCCACATGAAGAGCAAGAATCAGTGCCAGGAATTTTTTTGGTAGAAATACATAAGCCCTCTAATTTTTCAATGCCCATGGTAGCAATGAACTTATGGAATGAGATGCAAAGGAGGGAAGACGAATGGAAAGAGGAGAAATGCAAGTTGAAGAAGGAAATTCAAAAGAAAGATGAAGAGATTAAAAAGAAGAATACATAAATTGTTGCTTTAAAGGAAAAGGTGGACAATATAGCAGCCTTATTACCTTAGATATTAGAATGTAGGACTCCTCCAAGGTTCTATGCTCTGTATTTGAAGGAGAAGAGTCTTTCTTTTAAACTAGAAAGGATTGTTTTAGGTTTCAATCCTTCCATTGAGACTCCTCTTGAATTTTTCCAAGCTTATCAGATTGCTCCTCCTGCAATGAAAAATTTGTTGTGTGAATTCTATTTGCATAATTATGTTGTGCCTAAATATCATGATTGGAATCCCTTGTTGTATGTTGGGGATCTCCAATTAATGGCATTCATGTCCTGGATACAAAATGAAATTAGTTGGGGACAGCAGTTCAGGACTTATAGGCAAATAGAGTCCAATACTCCCCTGCCCATCAGAGCTGAATCTAGAAACCTAGGAGACATTTTCAGGGAATGGCATAGATTCCTTTACCAACCAAGCTATAGTAGTAGGATCCTTCATGAGAGAGAAGCAGTTTACAAAGAATATGAGAAGGTAGCAAAAACCACAGGGGAATCTATAATGGGATATCTATCACAAAGGTGGAACAGTCTGACTGGTGAGTTAAAACAAGTTGAGCCTCATTCTCTATAGAACTATGTTGCAACATGCAAAAGAGTTGATAGATATATACAAATTGGAAGGTTGAAGGGACAATTTTGGCTTCCATTAACTTTTCAGCCACCTATTCAATTATGGCATGTGCCAAATTTTAGGTATTACCAGTATGATATAGCTGCAGAGAGGCAAAGATGGAATAGGTTGGACAGCAAGCAAGGGTTCTATTGGGACCCTAATTCATACACTACAAGAACTGATGTAGGACAACTAGCAGTTACAAATTTCAGGGCATTGACTAAGCAAAAGAACAACCCTTCCTCTGTTGGAGGACCAATAAAACCTTAGGGTGGGGGGAGTGATGAGTCCAGTTTATGGCTCAATTTTGATAGAGTTTATTATCCATTTTTTTTGTTGTCATAGACTTTGATACTTGGATGTTGACCTTTTTGTGATATTTCCTCAAAACCATAGACATTGGGCATAAGTTTATTTTTGTAATCTTTAATAACATTGACATGCTATATGAACTATCTATGTTAATTTTACATGTGGATTAATGAATGTTACTTTAAGATAGTTACAAATATGCAATTGTTGTGCGTACTAATATTGTTATGCAGATATAATTAGAGTCTAAAAAATTGAGGAAGATTCTTCTAGCTAATTGTTTTCCATAAAGTTCAACAAGGCGATCATTCAAAGATCAATGGAGAGAAGAATCTCAATGGAGGGAGATTCCTAGTTCAAATCGAAGAATTGTAATTGCCTTGTAAATGGTCTTAATAGTTTGTTGAGTGAATATAGGAGCTATTGTTATGCTAGATCTATGTTAAGGAAAACCGGCTTGACTAGATTCCACGCATGCATAACCTCCTTTCCACTTTTTATTCTTTCCCTAAAGTGGCGTCCTCCTAATCTGTTGGAGTTGACTGCCTTGCTAGGTAGTTAGTTAGTAGTTTTTCTTCCTATAATTAAGACTTGAATCCTCCTTCTCAGAAGGTTGATTAATCTGATGTTGTAGTCGCATTCTTAGTTTTTTAGTAATATAGTTATGTTGCTCAATTGTACTCATGCTTTCTAATGAATAAAATGAAGTTATAATTTCATGCATCTAAGTTTACATTTTTCTTAAGGGATATTCATCCAAGGGGGCCCACTTGGTGAGCATTCCATCCTTTAGTTTAGTTATTACTTTCTATTCAACAATTAGTTAAGAATTTGACAACTGTCTATTCCTACAGCCACTGGAATTCCATTCTGTGACTATTCCTATAGCCAAAACAAATAGAGTAGTTTCATGTCTATTTGCTTATATTTTCATTTTTTTCATGCATTTAAGCTTATTCTAGTTGTTGGTTAATGTTCAAAACTTATATTACTTCTTTCTGAGCAATTTACTTTCAGCATTATGTCTTTCATAGTTGTAGAATGAATATGGCTACTTTGGATTCCTAGTGCACATACTGTGTTGACCCATTTCAATTCTACGTGCCTCGGTTGACAAGTTAAATGCACCTTCATAATGATTAAGAAACTATTCAGATTAGATGTCCAATCTCTGAATCATAGTTTTAAGGGCTTAGTTGTTAAATCATTATAGGAGGCAAAAACCTTATTCCAAAAAACACAAAGAAAAACAAAAGGAAATCAGGATCAAGATGAAAACTAGAACTAAAACCTATGACGGTTCTTGGTTCTAGTTTCATTCTGAAATCCGATTCTAACAAACCAAAAGAGCACAAGGACAAAATTCAGAGAGCGAGATCGGACTGGTAATGAGAGCTCACACTTCGTAAAGTGTAAGGTGATAGTTTCAATTTGAAACTCAACTCTGATAAACTAAACAATAATACAAAGTGTCAAGAGCAAGATTGAGGAGAAACTTGAACCCAAACCTACTGAAGGTGTCAAGTGCCAGTGTCAATTTGAAACCCAAACCTGACAGAACAAAAAAAACAAGGAAAAACGTAGAGATTAGAATCGGGATGAAAACTAGAACTCACACTTTTAAAGGTGCTAAGTTCCATTGATAGTTTGAAACCCGGTCCTGATAAAACAAAGAAAACAAAGAATTGGGAGGAAAAAGAAAACTCCCAAAGCTCGAACAAGAACATCAAAGGCAAAAACAGCAAAGGGGGACCCATTTTGATCAAAAAGAAATGGGATGGTTATGCAAGGCATAACAAGAAGCTTCCCCTATGAATAGTCAAGTCAGTTATCGACAATTCACACATTCCCTATTATCATGCAAAGTATTGAAGAGCCAATTTAAGGAAATTTAGTGGTTAGCTTTGTCAATTCCAAGCATCTAGGGAACAATTGAACAAATGGAGTAGTTGTGAATGCATTAGGAGTTACTTAAGGAGCATCCCCAATGAACAAAGTTAGAGACCAACAAAATCATCTTTCTTCCATCCCATTTTGAATCCTTCAAAGGATTAAAAGCAGGGAAATTAGTGTTTCCAGTGCCAAGTGGTGTTTCATTCAAGCAAGAAAGAGTCTTTAGGTTTTTAAGTCTATCTTATTTTTCCTCCAACAAAGAATGCAAAATGAAAATATAATCTCATTAAAGCGGTTCTTGTTTTATTTTAGCATTGTATTGTAATCTAAAAAGATTCTTTCAATGAAGGACAACATTGCAACTCAAAGAAACTCATTTTGCAGGCATTTATAGTAGTGTAACACCTTTTCAAATTAATGAAGTTAAGCAGTTCTCCTTCTCATAATCTATTTTATTATGTGAATTCAAATGATTAATGAATATTTCTATGATTTATGTTAATTCCTTTGATATTTGTCTCATTTTCAACACCTTTAGGTAGAATATATATGCATTATTGCAAGTTGTAAGTTGTGTAAATGATGCAAATAATTCAAAGTTGTGAAGAGATAGCAGATTTTCCTTCTAGGATTATGAATATCATAACCTTCTTATGAAATATTGATGCATGGGCATATAAAACCTTTGATTTGTATATGAAATAGCTTTATTGTTGATCAATTGTGTGTGCAAAGGAAATTGTGTAGGTCTCCAAAAACCATTTGGTGTGTCACCTTTTAGTTTTAGGATTCATTTTCATTTCTCCTTCTTAATCTTTTCTCAACAAGCATCATTAGTTTAATTAGTTTAGGTGATAAATCCAAGGGAACCAGTCATCTCTGTAGGTTGATCAACACACTCTAATCCCACACTCAAGGAGATCATCCCATGTTTCATGAGGTGGATGAGTTATTTCATCATCTCAGTAAGGGTGTGCACTTCCGTGACAACACTTATCTCTCTACATCGTTTGTAGGGATGAAGCCTTCCCAAGAACTTGAACTCCCACATTTTCACCATGCCAAAACCTCCCTTATTTCTCCCAAAACACAAGTATGAAAAAGAAACAAAGAATAAACTCCTCCCAAAAATAATCAAATCAAAAAGGAAAGGAACCCCTTCCCATTCTTCCAATGGCATACTAATAGGGATCTCAAGTTTGGATATCTTGAATGAGAGGGTGACAAGTGTCACTCATTCATCCCTCAAGGCTCCAATCCCCACAACTGCTCACACTTGAGTTGAAATTTTTTTGGGAGATGAGAGGACTTATAATGGGCTCCACTCCAATAAGAACATCCTCTCACCATTAAGAGGAGATGAGTGAAATTTGAACACTCTAGCCCCTTAAGTTCTTTCTCATAAATGAGACTGGAAGACTCTACACTCTACCCTTTCCCCAAGACTCAAAATCTTCCACCCTTCTTCAATAGCAATTATGAGGGGTCATATTTTGGATATGGCCTTAATTGAGCCCCCAACCCCTGGGTAATTAACCCAGGTTCCTTAAAAACATGATTATACCCTAAAATAGGATTTTTTAATCCCTTTTAAAAACCCTTGAATGATGAATCCAAAAATTTAAACCTACTTGAAGCTCTCATCCCTTAACACCACTTATACAACTTAATGACACAAATTTACAATTAATTAGACACTAAACACAATTCACATATAATTCACAAGAATTACCCTCATAACCACAATTACACATAAACCATAGTCCTTATCCCTCAAAACATTTCTTAGGTTCTAAGATTACCTTTAGAAATTAAAAATAGATAAACCACAAACACAATATTTACTTGACCCTTAATGCTAACCCACACCTTGACTCACTTTTCATTACACAAGGTCACATTTAAGGACTTCACCCAAGTGAAGTATTGGTAAGGGTTTGAAATAATTCTCCTTTATTTCTATTGGCATTTATCTCATGTTATTTTCTCAATACATGATCCATCAAAAATTCATGGTGATCACCTACTTAAATTTTTGACAAAATTCAATTCAATAGTTAATGGATAAAAATACATATATATATATAATTTTTACCTTCCTCGATGTAGGATAAGAATTTGAATCTATCTATAACAATAACGTAATCCTGAACTTAACTCAATTTTTTAAGTATGTTATTTAATGGATCCTTGAACAGTCATTTATTACTAAATATCATTATGTGACTTGATAACCAATGCATAAACTTAACTTGTTAACTCACCTTAGGTATGTTTTTCGTCATTTATAATTATTTTGGTTTGCATTCGATGATGTTCAACCAATACTAATTTTGAACTTTCTATGATTTTCGAAGGTCCTAGTTCATTCCCAAATCATTATCCTTTTCTAAGAAATATAAAACACATTATAAAATCATTTATACTAAAATTAGGTACACATTATTCCTTTGATCATATCAATTTAAATTTGATTCTCTTATGATGCTTGTACAAAATTTAAATCTCATATACTCGCATACATTCCCAACAAGTTTGCCAATTCACATTTAATAAGACACATTTACTATAATAACAATTTAAACTAGGTCATAGAACAATTAGAACATTAAGCATGCAGTTGGGTCTAATCATTGATGGTCTCTTATACCTTCAAAACCTAAATATATGTAACTTTCTTGATTACACACACTTATTTTAACATAATGTTCTAAGAGAATAAAAAAATAGAGATTTACTAATTTTATCTGTTAATGTTTCCAATGCTATATCACATTTAATAATATTGGTCAATACATCAAATAATACACTAATCTAGCATAATTTAACTTATTAAAAAGTCACAAAAGTTATAGATGGGGTTGGGCCTCATAATTCCTGTAGTTAATCATGATGCACCTCATTTTTTGTAAGAGCATTGAAATGGTCAAAAATCACCATTAATTCTCAACAACCCCTCTCAAACATCAAATGGTAGTTCCTAAGGCTGCAAGGGTGGAATTTAGGGAATTTTGGCATGAATCTAGAATAAGAGAGGCACCATACCTCATTTATTATCTATAGACACCCCTTTTATCAAAAATCCATACTCAAATCAAGTATTTTGTGGGTGATCTTCATCCCTCTAGCACTCAAATTAAGAAATCATCAATGGCAATATATAGTGGAGACTTAGAGATTTCTTATCTCTCTTGGTTTCTTGGATCAAATTAAAATGGACACATGTTTGCACTTTATTGGTAAAGGGCTAGCGGCTATCATTTGGATCTAAACTCCCACGTTTGGCATGGATTTATTTGTTTCCTCTCTCTAGAATAAAACCTCTAGGGGTTTGTTTTGTAAAGGAATATTTTTTTCTTTATAGAGACTTGATACTTCATGTTTCTTTGTTACTATAACAAGCTTGTTATTTTGAATGAGTAAAATTGTTGTTTTTACCTTTGCTCACCTATTGCACTCTATCTATTTTCTTGACCTCTATGTGTGATTGAGTTTTTTTCCATTTCTAGCTCTTATATGTTGTGCTAGCATTGTTTACATAGCTGAATGTGGATATTTTCTTCCCTCTCAGCAAGCTTGTAAACTCTAACCTCCATACATGTCTTAAGAATTGATAGTACAAGACATTGTGTAACCCTTTTTGGTAATTTGGTTGATTCATTGTGTAAAGTTATTAGGAAAAATCACTCTAATTTAGGTGTATCACCACCCTTTCTTTTCAATGCATTCATTCTTCCCTTTTCCTTAGTGATCAATAGAATAGTATTAACTATAGGTTTATGCAGTATTGGGTTGGACCAACACTCTTGCATCTAGGTTAGAAACAAGTCAACCTTCTCTGGAGTTTTGATCTCATCTATGAGGTCCACACCCTTGATATCATTCCCATGTTTTTCTAGAATATTAAAAAACATGTTCAGTAGGGTGCAACTCCAAGTGACAACATGCACATTCCATGATATCTACTGAGCTATGTGGGTATAAAAATTAGAAGGTCAAGGTTGATATAGGATACCCTAAATAGTAATTATAGGATGAGAAAATGGGCATCGATTAGACACCCTAAGCATAATGATCTTTTGATTTTGAATGATATTTATAGAAGGAGAAATAAATATATTATTAACAACATATAAAGAGGTATATAATTATTTAATAAATTTATTTTAAAAACTTTGTTAGAATGAAGAATATTAAAATTCTATAATTCCTCATGCAATATGTCAAAGTCATCTATATGAAGGAATTATCAAATGCATCAAATTTTTAAGCAAAGAAATTTGACATTATCAAAACTCATAAAAAAGCTTAAGTTCACCCAAATTTAAGCTTGAATTTGAGTAAATTTAAAAATTAAGTGTGTTTCATGCATGCTAAATTTATTTTTTATACTATAATATAACTAGTTTTAAAAGGTTTTTACTGATATTATATTTCAAAAAGAACAAAAATAGAATAGACATATTTTAAAGTGTTTTTAATTCAATAAATGATGCATTTCCTCAACTAAAACTAATATTTGGGTTGGAAATCTATCAATTATAAAAAGTAGAAATATAGAATTTACAAATTATGTTTAAAACTAAAATAACTAAGAGAAAAGAACCTAACTTACCATAGTATGGAGCTCATTGTCTAAAATATTTTCATAATAGATAGACATCTACATGATGTGTTGTTGTCCTAATCAACCATTATCATCTAGGTCTCACGATCAAATCAAAAAGACTAGTAAAATAAGGTTTTAATACCTAAATATTTTATTTACTCTTAGAGATACATAGGATAGACAACAAAGGAGAGAAGTACTAACACATATAGATATATTAAAATTAAATATAAATTACTTATTTTTGAAAAGGAAAATAAATAAAAATGAGAAGGATAAAGAAAATACAAACCTTCAATTATTTAGATAAATCTATCAAACCTATAGTTTGGGACAACAAAATGGAAAATGGGTTGTGAATGGTAAAACCCCCATTTTATTATTTCAAATGTCACAAGCAATCCAAATAGTAAATATAGAGAAATGTGTATGCACTTAGCTTATGTACATCTAGGAATAATAACACAATATCAAAATTAAATCTATAAGAATAAGCTTCTTGGTCTACAAAAAGATACATCCTAGAATCAATATTTGATAAATAGGAAATAAAAACACTAATATATTTTTCTAAATATAATAGATATTAAATAATGAAGAAATTTTTAATATAAAAACAATAAAATAAACTTACTTTGCAATATTATTGGTCAAGAGAAAAATAATAAATTGAAAGCATGGAGATAACACAAAAATATTGTAGATATTTTTTCTTATTCAAACTTCAATAATGGATTTGTGTATCCAAGAGAGCTAAGAGGAAGAGAGAGAGTCAATAGGAATAGATTTTTGTTTCAAAAATTCCTTTGGGGAATAAAAGAGAGGAAGTTGAAGAATCCAACTTAAGTCTTAAAGTGTTTCAAGGTGGGTCAAGCATTATAATAGGTGACAATAGGTATTTATGTGGGAGAGACCAATATTTTAATTTAAAGTTTTATTGGAATTCTAGTGTATCATGCAAATGTCTTCATATTTTATCGGTATCCTAGAGAAATTGTTTAAAATTTTACACATTATCCCATGTAAACAAGAAGAATTAGAATGTGATAAATAAAGTTTACAATTCTAGTGAGGAAAATGTTAAGTTTGAAAGCTCAATGTACCATAAAATATGCTAAGGAAGTGAACACAAAATAAGGTGCAAAAAAAAGTATGACAATTGTAAGGTACAAAATTGATATCCTTACAACTAGTTTCCACTAGTGTAGCCCTATAATATTGTGCTTTACCAAATAATGTGTAAGTTTTTCATTTAGTTCCAAATATAAATTAAATCAATGGTACCAAATCCAAAATATGCTCTTACACCACCTATCACTAGTCCCTCACCAAATTAGGATTTTAATACTTTTAACCCCTTCAATTTTTTTACACTAGTCATGGATAAAGAAAATGGAAGGGAAAATATCCTAAGGTAGAGTTTCCTCATTGACCTCTCTAAATGAAAATAATCACATACATAATAAGATACAAATTATTTGATATCATAATAAATAGCTACAGGATGCTCTCAATTCAAGGGAGGTGAGATTTGGCCTCATCCTAGAATAGCTCATAGATATTATGAAACAAAATGTTAGATAAATGATATTGACCTAAAATTATTCACTCTTACTAAGAATATAAATAATTGAACCATTTACAAGCTACAATAATACCTCTCTTTGAAATAAGTAGAACTTGCACAACTCCAAGCTAAGTGCCTATATTTCCCCACACTTTCTCTATTTAAAGTGATGTTAGAGTATCTGGGTATTCGTATTATCCACATCATTTTTTTTACATATTTGTTTTGTTGTTTTGAAATTTTATTATGGCATTTAAAACTTGATGGTATTATTTATAGGCCTGCTTGGCATTCAAACTAAGAGTTATTTTAATTAATCCTAAAGTAATATTAATGTTGGAACTTATCTTGGGGGTATATTTAAATATAATTAAAGCTTCTTATATTTTATTGGGCTCCCAAATTGGGTGATTCATCTCCCCTTAGCATGGAATTTTGGCAGATTTGAGATGCCTCATTTAAGCAGAAAAAAAAAAAAAAACCTTATCCTTTGGCCAATGTGGGAAAAGCAAGAGACATGGGTTTTTAATCATTGTAGATGGATGAGGATTTAGGCACAAAATCCAAGAAATAGAACAGTAGTGTATAAGGAAGATATCGACCCATTTTGATCTGGAGATTTCTACAAATTAGAAGACCATTATGTGGCATGGTAAATAAGGAAAGCTAGAGGCTGAGAGTGGTGCCAAGAAGCGTTGCCTAGAACAGAAGAAAACCATTGAATTTTGTAGATTTGTTTGAAATATTTACTTTGTAGAGTTGAACAAAAACAAGTAAATAAATCATGGTGATTTCTCATTTGATTTTATGCAATTAAAAAATATGAGTGAAACTCTTGTTTATTTAAATGAATTGATGCAACTAATCTCAATCTGGTAAGACTTAGATTATTGGTTTGCTTCATAAAGTTAGTGTTTAATAAAATTTATGACCTACAATGTGAAATTAATGATATATTACACTCTAGTAACTTTATATCATTCATTATGATTAAATTACTCTAGCTCTATGCTTGGAATTTTTGGGAAGTGCACTAAAGATTGGGTTTTAAATCTTTAAAAAATGAGATTCAATTGTTACATTCTAGGAAAATAGGAACAATCCATCAATAAACCCCTTCAAATAGAGATGGTACCACACAACACTAGTCTAGGTTACACATGTGACATGGAAGTAGAGAATGGAATATAATATTATCACCATAATCTAGCATTGATAAATAGTTTGTATTCTGCATTGTATACAAAAGCTTAAGTGCCTTTACTTGTGTGACAAGTAGCTATGGTTTAGTAAGGACTCTAGATATACTCCAACAATGCGCTATGCATCTATATGTTCCTATCCCTCAATAATGGAATGTGTAGATGAAACCTTAGTGAGGTGCATGGACTCCTCAACTATGGAATATGTCATAACAATGCCAACTATTATGTGTATATCATCATACACAAGAATAATTTGATATTTGAATTCCTAATACACAAATGCAACTTTCATAACTACATGCTTAAAGGAGTTTGTGGACTTCATGGTCACATTCTATTCAACCATAATACTAGATAAATCATACACCTATTTCTATGCCAAAACATAACTTCAAAAATTCATTCCAAATACAAAGATAAACTTGACATGGTCATAACTTAACTTTCTACAACCATATCTTTGAGGTAAAAATCACATATCTAAAGAGTGGGTCATACTCTAAAAATTACACACTTATTAAAGCAATATTATTGGTAGATCATCTTAGCTTAATGGAGGGTGACACTTTCTCTCTATAACACAAATTTTTAATCACATCCTCTATTACTAGAAAAACATTAAATACCAACACATATATACATCTATTAGTGTCATGAAATATCTAATCATCTTGATAGCTATACATTTGTAGCAGGTCATGTATATGATAGAAAAAAAAAAGGTAAAACAAAGACAAATACAATGAAATAATATTATACCTTTCTCTCTAGCATGCCTTCATTTGAGAAAGAAGAGGAAGAATGTGCACCCAATAAGCTTGAGAAGCCTTGAATGGCCTCTAAGGATCCTCTTGATGTGCTCTTTTTGTTGATGGTAAAGTGTGGATGCTTCTCAAACCTACAACATAATCTTGCAATGGAGATTGTTCTTGATTTAGCTTGGAGAGGATTAAATTTATAGATTTATTGGATGGGATTGGACAATTGAAATTTGATTTAAAGATCAATGGTGGAGGATTCATAAGAGGTTAGGTTTGATGAGGGCTTACCAAGTGGCATCAATAGGTTGATTTATTTAGGAGAGGAGATATTGAGGAATGATCAAGGTTTAGGATTTTTTTGACCAAATCCACTAGTGGAGGATGATTCCTCTCACACATGTGAGAGGATGTATGGGAAAGAGGTACCAAGGACAAGTGCCTTTTCACACAAGTGTGAGGACACCTTGGGAAGAGAATTTTGGAAAAGTATCCTCTCACACATTTGTGAGGACACCTTGGGAAGATTAAGTTCGATATGTGTATCCTCTCACATGTGGGAGAGATCACATGGGTAAGGGAGATAGAAACACGTAATTTCTCTCACATGGGTGAGGATTTTCTTGTATGAATAGATGGTCAATATTGAACATTGTATACTTTTATGATAAGATGGATTAGGGGTGATTAATTAAATTAATCACACTTAGGTATGTGCAATGGATTATATTAGATAATTATTTGGTTTTAACTATCTAATTAGAAATGAGACGAAAAAGTAAAACCATATAAATGATTTGCATTTATTTAATTCTTATGTATAGGAATATAAGGTTGAACTTAATTAAAAAAATTAATATAATTTTATTTAATTAAAGGTTTATGATATGATAATGGATGAATTAAATTAATTAAATTATTTAATTAATTAGTTCTTGGGATAAGGTAAAGTTTGTTGTGGTTAGGTGTGGATATCTTTACAATTATTCTCAAAACTAGAGCACATGGGGTTTCTCATCTTCACTCTAATATAGATGAGATATTGGTGCACAATATCAAAATCATACCACCCTATTAAATAACATTTCACAACACTACTTTGACTACTTTACCCCACAGTCAACATTTTCATTATTCTACAAAATACACTTCAAAATTTGTGCCACCACAAGACTAGTAAAAATTCTCTAAATTTGTGATGTTTTTCACATGGATTTTTGCAATACACTTATTGTATAAGAATTGTCCACTTATTTCTTGACATGGCACCTTAGGTCCCTCTTTAACCTCTTCTTTCAACATTAGAGTATAAGGATCAACATCACTCAATATAAGGAGAACACATGGTAGAAACATCAATTGATAATAACATATCATATTTTCCACACATCACCATGCACTTCAAACCCCATTCATATATTATCATCTTTAGACACATCTAAATACAATGGGGACCATCATTCCTCAGCCAAATTAACTAAGTGCAACAATGCACTACTTCATGATGTTATCATTAGTTTCCTCCTTAGTTCATAACATCAATTTAATTGGGGGCCATTGCTTCAAGGAAGGATGAATTATTTATGTGCAATCTCACACATTAGATGAAATACAAAAGTGCATTATAAGTCATGTGCCATCCCTTATATGGTTAGATTGTAACAATATTTCCCACACATAGATTTACATAAGTATTTATATTCTACCTCAAAACTTAGTCATGTGCACCTCATAACTACTCCATCTCAATAATTATCTATGTGAAACCTTTAGTAGTTATATGCCCACACATAGAAACTCATAAAAAATGAAGATAAAAATAGTACAACTATTTTTTTAAATAAAAAATATACCATGTATTTTCCACATACACATGGTTGTGAAACATTCACTCTCAACATCATAGTGTGCATACAATGATGTGTCTGTCGCATTAAGTGAGAGAAAGACACATGAAGTTAGGAGTAAAAAGGGGTCCATTTTGTTTGCAAACCATTAAATTGATTTTATTGGTCTTGTTAAGACTATTTAATGAATTTGTCTAATTGATTCTAAATAGAATTATATAATTCCCAACAATTAGTTCATTTGTTTATACAATGGCTAAATAATTAGAATTGAAATTATAACAAGCCCAATGTTTTACCCTTTGATTTTACCTAAGTTTTAACCCATATGAGAATAGCTTATGTTTACCAACTTATAACAATAAAAAATTTCCTTTATATTCCAATAACAATATGCACATTTGAAATAATCCCATTTCAAATTTCCATTGCACTTATAAAGAAATATTACATAATCCCATGTAATGATAACATTTTTTCCAAATACAAATTTCATAAAGATAGAGATGCATGAATACATACACAAATTTCAAGAGCTCAATGAAAAAAAGTACAAATGGTCCAGATGTCCCTTCCTAGGCATACATCCTCAAATTTTGGTTTCCAACTGTATGAGAGAGACTATCATCCAAGTGATTCTCATCCAACCATAGACTTATTGTCATCCCCCGCACATCTACCTAACTGGTAAGATGGCCCTCCCTTTGACGAAGAGATTGGTCTAGTAACCCTCATAATAATAGCCTTCTTGAGCATGGTGTTGTTTCCTATATAACAAGAGCTACCATATAGTGGCTACAACCTACATGCATGACATTACTATCCTAGTTATGCAAACCTATCTCACAACAAGTCGAAAAGTGTAATTAGTGGCACTTACACTACTTTGGCCAAAGTTTTTGGTATAAAATCAACCCACTCGGAAGCGGTGTCGTATGTTCACCCACCCCTTAGCACGATTTGGTAAATGACCAAAAGTATCCTTTTCAAACTATACATAGCATAATACCAACCCAAAAATTTATGTACAACCAAATGATCTAACTAACCAACTAGGCTACTCCCATCCATGGATTATCCTAATCCTAGGAACAACCAGATTAACCACACAAGTACATATAGCATTGTAAACTAACAACTTCAATATAGCACTTCAATGCAATATCATTTCCCATACCTCATCATCCATTCCAAAAGTATAATCCACACAACATTAAATGGCTCCATTTCAAAAGTATAATCACAACATTAAATGACTCCATTTAAAAAGTATAATAAACAATCAAGTGATCAATCTGATCATATAGGTTAATCCCAACCTAGGGCTTCAATCAAAAAGTGATGCAACAATCAAGTGATCATAAACATTCATAAAACCTCTCTTTAAATATGACCCAAATATTCACTTTTTTACAATGTTCACTATATTCATATCTAATTTGGAGGACATTATTAGCTCGAGAGGAGTGTGTGCTCTTGCATCTATAAGTCCTCTTCATATTGCAGCTTTGGGTTGTTGGAACGTAAGTCCTCTTCTAGAATTTTGTGAATAGGAATAGACTCTTATTCAGATATAAGATAACAACATAATCAAAAAATATGTTTTTAAACCCTATTGTTGAATATCAATATAATAATCAAGTATACACCCTAACTCTAGGGAAAATATTGTCTTCATACTTTCAAGGAATATGAGTAACCATTCAAGGATAAACTATTAACATGGTTTGAAAAACATCATATCCTATCAATGATGACATGCCTAGCATGCTATCATTCTCGTTGCAATACTAACATCATAGCTAATGCAAGCAAATAAGAAACATGCAATCATCTTGATATCATGTACATATGCCTTCTAGATAGTTAATATAACTATGTCATACCATCATGATAACCATGATATTGATCTATGGGTATTGTACTATCATGATATCCAAAAAACTTATTTCCAATCTAGCCATATGCACAAGCTTGCTTAACAATTATGGTAAATAATTATAACTCGCTCAAGCACTTGCATTCATTTAATAAAAGCATAAATACCAAAATAAAAAGAATAATTGGTAAGAAAAAATAGCATGCCTAGCAATTATCTTCCAATGAAGAATTAGCTCCCAAGCTCAATACCCAAAATCCACTTGCTCCTTCTTTCAGCTTGCTCACTAGTCTAACTTTATCTCCAAATAATCAAAGAAAAATGGATTAGAATAATGAAATGAATGAAGGAGTAGACTTCCTATGCCTCACATTATATTCATTAACTAGTGTTGTGACAAGGGTTGATGTAAATTGTGTCCCTTGATTAGTCACTATCTCCCTTGGAACTCCATAACAAGTGAAAATTTACTCACAAAGAAATTATGCAACCTTATTATCTCTTGCATGCTTCATTGATTTAACTTCAACCCACTTGGTCACATAATCAGTGCAAACCAAGATATAGGATTTACCATTTGATGGAGGGTCAATGGGTCCTACAAAATCCAATCCCTATTTATCAAATGGAGTGATTACTACCTAGGGAAAAGGGGCATCTCATCAGATTTGGTTGGTCGGCCCATCCTTTGGCATCTATCACACTTCCTTTTATATTTCCCTGCATCCTTATGGAGTGTGGGCTAGTAATATCCTATGTTCAGAATCTTCATTGATGTCCTCTTGGTTGCAAAATTCCCTCCACAAGGTTCATTGTGACATGCATGCAATATATCATGTGTCTCATCTTCCCTCACACATCTCCTCATGACATGGTCTGGTCTAGTGCAGAACAAACATCCTGCAATCCATGAGAAAGGAAAAGATTTTTCAATGAGCACCCTTCTCTCTTTTGGAGAGAAATGAGGAGGAACTCTCCCTATGACCAAATAATTGGCTATGTCAGCATACCAGGGTGTATGCACACTGATGGAAAAAAAATGTTCATCAGGGAAAGAGTCATCAATGACTTGAGTATCTTTTGATGTAGTCAATCTAGAAAGAAAGTTTGCTACAACATAAGCCTTCCCTAGTTTATCAACAATGGTTATGTCAAACTCTTGCATCAAAAACAACCATCTTGCTAGCCTACCTGAGATTGGTGGCTTATTCATGAGGTACCTAATGGTTGCATGGTATATGTGCACAAAGATCTGATAGCCTATTATGTAGTGCCTGAATTTGTTAAGGGCATAGATCGCTGCCAACATTTCCTTTTATGTCACTGTATAATTAAATTCAGCTCCTTGTAGGTTCTTGCTGAAAAAATTAATAACATTCTCAATTTCTCCTTCTTTCTATCCCAAGACTGCTCCTATAGCATAGTCTGATGCATCTGTATGAATATGAAAGGGAAGCTCCCAATTGGGACCTTTGAGTACAGGGGCATCAGTTAAAGTTACTTTCAAATCAGAGAATGTTTTTTCACAGTCTTTTGTCCATTGGAACTCAACATATTTAGTTAGGATATTATACAATGGTGTTGCCATTTTGCTGAAATCTTTGATGAAATGCCTATATAGTAGCCTGCATGTCCCAAGAAACTTTTGACATCTTTTTGTTTTGCAAGTATAGGCAGATTGGTGATCACCTCAATCTTGGCAGGATCTACTTGAATTCCTTAGTGAGAGATGTAGTGGTTGAGGACTACTCCTTCCTGCATCATCATGAAGCGCTTTTCACTATTTAAGGACAAATTATGGTCTTCACATCTTTGTAAAACTCTCCTGAGATTTCTAATGCTTCATTAAAATCATCACCATAGGTAGTAAAATCATCCATATAAATCTCCATGCAATCATGTGAGATATCTAAAAATATGCTAATGACCGCCCTTTGAAAAGTTACAGGTGCATTGCATAAGCCAAATGGAAGTACTAAGTAGGCATAATTCCCCCATGGATAGGTAAAGGTGGTCTTCTCTTGATCCTTGGGTGCAATTTGCATCTGGTTATAGCCACTAAATCTATCTAGAAAAGAGAAACAATGCTTGCTTGAAAGGGAATCTAATACTTGATCTATAAAAGGAAGGTGAAAATGATCCTTCTTAGTGGCTGAGTTGAACTTCCTGTAGTCAACACAAACTCTCCACTTTCCTCCTTTTTTGGGCACAATCACCAATGGGGTAGATAAATCCTACATCCAATAATTTTTTAAGTTCCCCTTTGACAATTTCTCTCAATGCAAGATTGATTCTTCTTTGTGGCTGCCTTACTAGTGTGCAATCATATCTGATATATATCCTATGTGTGCAGAGCTTAGGGTCCAATCCCTTCATGTCATGGTAATCCCATGCAAATGTAGATTTATGCTTCTTTAACAAGTTGGTCAAGGACAATTGCTGCTCCTAAGTAAGTTTGTTATTAATGTTCAAATACCTCCTTTTTGACACTTGCACTTTTGTGGTTAACTCTACCATAGCCATTTCACTAATGCTTGGAATTTTGAGCTCATGTGGTAGCAATGTATGAGACATACCTGTTGCTGCAGGAATTTCAGCTACAGGAGTAGGCAAAAGTGTCTGCAATGGTCCAACAAAACTAGACTTAGAATCAGGTAATTCCTCGTGTGTCTCATAGTTGTTCTGAATTATATTGGATAATATGTCATCCTCTACCTGTATCTGCAGGAAAGGACCCCTACCAATCATCATGAGTTGTGCCACTAAATTGATTTCCTCGGCTTCTTCACCAACATGTGGCCAGATGGGGTTATCCATATCATGGGATGGTTGATCAAGAGGGTATAGAACAAGCTTTTTAGTGTTCTTCCCATCAGAAATGGTCATGTCTCATGACCGACATCTGATATAGGAATCTGTTGTTGCTAACCATGGCCTTCCTAGAATAATGGGATACCCACCTAGTGTAGCTTTAGGAGAAATAATCATGAAATCTATTGGGTACTCCCAAAAGTATAGAGTTACCACAAGATCCTCTACTATACCATCGGGTTTAACAGTGGAACTATCACCAAGCTACAGGATAGTAGGAGTAGGTCTCATGCTTGCAACATTTAGTTGCTGCAAGATATCCTTAGTCATCACATTTATTGCTACTCCCAAATCAATCAGAGCATTCTTTATTTGGATCCTATTTATAACAACTCCTACCACAGGACTACCTGGGTCATTGTATTTGGGAACAGTCACTTTCCAAAGCATGATGTCAGCTAGTTGTCCCACCACATGAATCATAGTGGGGTCTTTCTTTTTCCAACCTGGCTTCTTGAGGCATGCTTTCTTAATTACTTTGCCATATATGGGAACATCTTTTATGGCCTAAGATAAAGGTATCTTGACACATATATGTTTCAACTGATCTAGAATGTCAAAGGTTGTTTCCTCCTTCTCTTCATTTTGTTTCACAATTTCTAACCTCTGAGGAAATGGTGGTTCTTGTTCAATCTACCGGATTGGGAATGGTTTAGGATTTTTAGGTACACTTTGCTGAATGGGGACATTAAAATACTCCTCTTCTTCCATAGGAAGCTCGGTGATGATAGGAGTGGAAGGAGCTGGAAAATGGGTTCTTGAACGCAAGTGGATATCACTTACACTCACAACATATGCAGGAAATTGATTTGAATCGGCAGAATAGACTAGTTGTTGTTGTGGTTTGTTATTTGGGTTGGGTGTAGGCTGAGCTGGTAGCTGAGTAGGTCTAGGTGTGTTTGAACTTGAGCCAGTAGGAAGAGGCGTTATAGCAGGTTGCTAGGGTTGAGAAGGTGGATGCATGTAATTGGTTGTCTGGTTTGGCCATTGTTGTCCTCCCCTCCATTGAGATGTTTGCTGCCAATTTCCTGGAGGTGGCTACCAATTTCCCTAAAACTACTGCCAATTCCCCTGAGGTTGTTGCCATTGGGGTGGAGAGTTTTGGTGATTGGTCCAAGTATTTGGAGGGTTATTCCAAGGTTGTGGTGTATATCCTCCATAATTGAATGGATATGGGGGTTTCCATTGGTTACCAGATGCATAAGAATTAAAATAGGACCCAACAAAGGATAATGGATCTGGTGGCATACCTTGTCTTAGAGCCCATGGTCTCCTTTGTGCAATGTAATAGACTTGATTATCTTCACCCTGTATTGGCTTGAACTCAGGTGGGATCTACTTACTGTTAGTGTTAGCTACCATCTTGCATCTACAATCCTTCTTCTTTTGTCTATAATGAGGGCAATATTCTGCCAACATTGCCTCTGCCTCCTCTTGTTTCTTCTTTGCTTGAAGTGTATCTAGCTAAGTAGCCAGATTATTTATGATGTCTTGCTTGAAATCTGCCAACAAGTGAGTAATCTCCATCCTTGAAACTCCACCGGTAGATGAATTACCCATAGAGGATAGGTAAGCTCTTCCTTTCTTTGAAGCTACCCTAGAATAGTTCTAACATAGCTTCTTAATATCTTCCCAAGGAGCTTGGGTGATATCTCCTCCCATCAGGTCTAAAGCCTCAATGCAACTCTCATTAATCCCTCTCAAGAAGAGCATCTTTTGGGACTCTTCATTGAGTGTATGATGTGGAGGATTTTGTAAGAAAAATAGAAACCTTGAAATGTAATCCTCCAAACTCTCATCTTCCTTCTACTACATCCAAAATATGTCATCTCCTCTCATGTCACTACCCCTACAATATTCCTTGTACTTTTCAAGGAACTTTGTCTTCATATCATCCCAAATCTCTACACTATTTCTTCCTAGGCTCATAAACCATCTTAATGCAGCCTCTTTCAAGGTGGTAGGAAACAACTTAAGCTTATGAGCATCAGTGGTATAGTCATAGCTTCTACAGAGGATATCAAACTCAAACAAGAAAGTATCAAAGTCTTCTATGACAAGTCCATAGAACTTAGGAAGGATTGAAGCAAGGATATTTTTGAGGTTGTCAACTTCATTCTGATGAGCAATGGGGAATAGAAAAGTTGGTTGGTTAGGTTTGTTTATATTTGCATCACCCATACCTGCCTGATGGAGTTTCAAAGAAAATGGGTTCTCAATCAAATTTTGATCTTCAGAGGAAGTTTTAGAACTAGTCAAATTGGGAAATGCATCAGCAAAAGGGTGTGGCTTTTCTTCTTCATCGTCTCCTGGAAGATTTGGAAGCTCTTCTAGCTGAAATGAATTAGGATCATTAGGAAGGAATATCCCATAAGAATCTCTTCTCCTTCCTCTATGCATGCGGTATCAACTCAATATCAACCAACTCACACAAAGAATTGATGAAAGAATAGGGGGGTCATTATTTCCTAAATGATGGGTATATTAGGAACAAACTTCCAGAAATATTATAGCAAGAAAGAAACTATCAATGACTCCAAAGAACTCCCTAGTTTGACACCATCCCCGACAATGGCGCCAAAAATGTTAGCCTCCTACAATGACTTAACAACTAATCCCTTAAAGTTATGATTTAGAGATTGGACATCTAATATAAATAGCTATCTTAATCATCATGAAGGTTCATTTAATTTTCAACCCAGGGACGTAGACTTGAAATGGGTCAGCACAGTATGTGCACTAGGAATCCATAGTAGTCATATTCATCCTACAGCTAAGAAAGACATAATGTTGAAAGTAAATTGCTCAGAAAGAAGTAACATAAGTATTGAACATCAACCAAAAACTATACTAAGTTGAAGTACATGACAAATGAAAATCTAAGCAAACAGATAGGAAACTACTTTGTCTGTTTTGGCTGTAGGAACAGTCACAAAATAGAATTCTAGTGGTTGCAGGAACAAACAGTTGCCAGATTCGTAACTATTTTCTAGAGAGAAAAGTAATAACTAAGCTAAAGGATGGAATCTTCACTGAGTGGGTCCCCTTGGATGGGTATCCCTTAAGAAAAACTTAGATGCAATGAATTTATAACTTCATTTTATTCTTTGAAAAGCATGATTACAATGGAGCAACATAACTGTATTACTGAAAAACTAAGAATGCAAGTACAACATCAAATCAATCAACCTTCTAGGGAGCATTTGAGTCTTATTTATAGAAGGAAAAACTACTAACTAACTACCTAGCAAGGCGGTCAACTCCAACAGATTAGGAGGACACCACTTTATGGAAAGCGTAGAAAGTGGAAAGGAGGTTATGCATGCGTGGAATCTGGTCAAGTTGGTTTTCCTTAATGCAGATCTAGCATAACAATAACTCCTATATTCACTCAATAAACTATTATGACCATTTACAAGGAAGTTACATTCTTCGATTTGAACCAATAATTTCCCCCCATTGACCTTTGAATGATCACCTTTTTTACTTTTATGGAGAACGACCAGTTGGCAGAATCTTCCTCAATTTTGTAGGCTCTAATTATATTTGCATGACAACATTAGTACGCACAACAATTTCATAACTATAACTATCTTAAATTAACATTCATTAATTCACATGTAAAATTAACATAGATAGTTCACATAGCATGTTAATGTCATTTAAAAGTTACAAAGATAAGGTTATGCCCAATGTCTATGGTTTTGAGGAAATATCATGAAAATGTCAACATGCATGTATCAAAGTCTATGACAATAACAATAAATGGATAATAAACTCTATCAAAATTGAGCCATAAATTGGACTCATCAATGATAATGTGTATCAATTAGTTTGTGCTATACTATGTTGCTTGCTTCACATAAGAACAGTTACTTTAAGAACTTCCAATATAGTTTTAGCTTATCAAAAGAATGTGGATTATACTATAACTCATGCACTTTAATATATGTGTGGAACTTAGTTCATACCATGTTAACATTTCTCACTTTATATAAGCATTGCTTTGATCATTTAATCCACTTTATATATGTGTTGAAAACACTTATATCATTTCATATGTTTATATAAATATAACATTATATATATTAATATATATTTTATAATACACAAAATATATATATACATATATCCAATCGATTTCTTGTGTATGTGATATATCTGTGTATGAATATGTGTAAGTATTTCTACCTATGTATACATAGACATGCATATGTTCATATGCACGATTCATAGTATATGACGAGTCCAGTCATTAGATAGTTTTCTTATGTTTTTATGCAAGTTCATAGACATTCTCAAACACTTATCTTATACATATTCCTACACTATGTTATATTTTATGCTTATTATGCAACCTTGAACCTGATTTAATGTATATGGAAATATGATTATGATGTGATGGTTATGGCATAATTTATGTGTGGATATGTATGAATTATAATAGATATTTGTGCTTAGCTATGGTTGTTAGTATTGTGTGCATGTTTTATGAACTAACTCTTTGCAGCCTAGAAGAGGTAGACTATAGCCTGCAACAACTACGAGGTGTAGCCCATAGCCAACGAAGTTCCTAGATAGCAAAGAAGGGGAGGTTCCAAAATAAATTAAGTGCAACAACTATAGCATGGAGGAACTTAATGAAGATGATTGTGCATTACTATGATGTTCAATAAATATCCTGAGGAGAAGAACTATATTGTAGATAGGATTCTAACATGACTGATTCAACCAATCCATGTTCTAGTTTTCTTAGAGAAAAGTTTCAGTTCTACTTGGACTCTTCTTCCTTTTTTTAGTTATAGATTGCTAAGCCTTTATCACTCTCTGATATATAGGGAGTGGTAATTTATGGTTTTAGTTTAGAGTCCTTGTTTTAATAAACTTCCCCCATGCCTATATGTATGGCTTGGTGGTTGAGGTATTAGGAGTTAATTAAATTTTTTCAGGAGCAGATATAATTTCCAAATATTTTACAGTTAGTTGTTATGTTTACATAGACAATGTTTATTGTTCAATCATGATTTCATGAATAAGATATCTCAATCAAATCTTATGTGATATCTTGGAGTTTTGCAATGAATGGTTTTTGAGTTATTATGATTGCATTAAATATAAGAAGCTAGATTTGAGTTAGATCATTAGAGGCAGTCACTTGAGCAAGGGCCACTCAAGGTAATTGTCCCTCACTTCATTTTTTATACAATTACTTTTTTTGTAACAGTTATTTCATAAATGCATGTTAATTAGATTCCTTTCTTTGGCTTATTTAATTTTATTGTACTTTGGAGTGTAGGTTTAGTTATCAATATCAGTTAAATACCAGCATTCATTTCTTTACAGTAATTAGTTATAATCTTATACTGTAGGTACCTGTAGCAGTAGTGTCAACATTACTTCCTTTATTGTCATACAATTTTATGATTTCTCAGAAAGTGTAACATTTGTACTAGGATGATTTAGGTATTTTTAAGTCTTTGAAATCACATACAGTGCTAGTACCATCACAATCTTGCTAGCCTTGGTTGATAATTCAATGAAGGTCTTTCCAAAGGTTCAAGTGGATTATTCAGCTAGGTTTTTTCCTCTTAATTGTGTGATTGCCACCAAGTTTACTAGACATTAGTAGGGACTTTGCATTTTTTGTGTCATTTGCAAGGATGATGCTACTTTCAAAGATTATATTATATTATTTTCAAGATTTCCTAGTTTAAATTTTCTTTCATTATTAGGGTTATTAGGTTTTATTCCTTCAAATACCAGAACATTTCACTAACATTGTGCAAGAGTCATTGCTATACAAAATCATACCTATTGTATGCAAAGGCAAAGAGACACTTTGGGAAGATTCATCCCCTCAAACCAACAAGCCAAAGAATATATTGGTGGCCACAATGATCAAAATGAGGATATTCCTAAAGAACTTTCCCTTTCACCAAAATCTACTACAAACACATAGGGGACCTTCCAAACAATGGTTGATGCAGTAGTGGATGATCCACCAGAACATGTGACTTTTGAATTTTTTATTACCAACTAAGAGAGAGCTACTATGCTAAAGAATATACCTCCTTTAGCATTACCAATCTTCTATAGGTTGGTAACTAAGAATCCAGACACTTTTTTTTTTGAGTTTGATGTCCTATGTAGGAGTTATGACTACACAACTAATGAAATAGGCTCAAGCTATTTCTTGCAACTTTGAAGGATGCTTCCATGAGATGGTTTATGGGGCTAGTAGAGATTTTGTTCTAGATTGGAACACCATGAAAATAAAATTCTTGGGTAAATACCAAGACTATTGCAGAGGAGTTGATAAGATAAGAGATGACATTTTTAGAATGACTCAGAAAGAGGATGAACCATTGGAGGATTATGTAGAAAGGTTCCAATTTTGCTTGAAGAAAAACCCATAGGATAGACTCTTAAATGAATCCCTGAAGCTTGTGTTCTTAAGAGGATTCAATAATGATTGCATGGATGCCCTCAATGTTATTGGGTTAGGAGATGTGTCTCAATTACCCTTTGAAGATATCTGCAAGGTCTATAGAAATTACTCAAGGACCTTTACCAAAAGGTCAAGGGGGAAAGAACATCTACCATTTTCAAGACATCTAATGGGGTTTCAAGAGTGGAGTTAAGTAACCTATTGACCAAGATTAAGGAATACATTATAAGTCATATAGCTACTCAATTGGACACTATACATGTAAAGAAAGAAATACTTATTGAATACTACCCCAATTGTAGATAAAGAAAATCCAACTGCAAGTGTAAAATGGTGGCAAGTATTACAAAAGACAAATCAAAGAAACCTGATTTTCAACCACTAGAAGGTGAAGATGGATGTTTGTTCTATATTGCACAAAGAAGGCCATGACAACCAAGATAAGGTATGCCAAAATACCCTCTACATTTCAATACACCTTTTCCAATTGGTAATCAGAATTTATCTGGTTGGAATTTTCAACCTTGGTCAAAGAACCAAAACCAATGGAAAAACCCTCAAAAAAACTAGAACCAACAACATCTAAATGTATGGCCACAAAAAAATTTCCAAGGTTCCAATTATAGCCCTCAATGGCTAGTGTAGCTAAATCAGTGGCAACCACAATGGAAAAAGGGCCAACAATGGCAACACCAAAATGTGAATTACCAATAGCCCATGTTTCCTTCTCAGCCACAACAATAGGCTATTATGCCCAATCCATCAAACCCAACATCTCAGCCACCAAGAGCACCACAATTACCTTCCCAACATGCACCTAACTCCAATAAAATCCTTTCCAACAAGCATATACTAATGAGGCTATACAATACCCCACTTATGGGCTAGAGGTGAGTAATGTCCACCTCAAGTTAGGGAAAACATTGGTTGGGCCTTCATCCCCTCAAATCACTGAGATAGTAGATGAGGAACCCACAGTTAAAGCTTTAGATAATTCACCTCTGAAGACTTGGTCAACATAGGTAAACCAAACTATCTCAAGTTGAGAGCCTCCTTTCCCTAAGCATTTATCTATTCAAAAGCATCATACCCAAGCTAAGACAAACCTATTGGGTCATCTTAGAGATGTCAATATAAAAATCCCCCTCATTCAAGCAATCAAGGATATCCCAATCTATACCAAGACAATAAGAGACCTTTTTCTTAGAAACCAGGGAGGAAGAGGAACCCTCAGACATTTCGTGTCCTAAGGAACCTTGCTGATATTATGCTAGGGAATATAACTATCCCTAAATATACTGACCTTAGAAGTCTAGTAGTGGATGTTAAGATAAATGAGACCCTTATCAAGAACACCTTGATTAACTTAGGGGCATCCATTAATGTCATGACAAAGGAGACAATGCAACTACTTCAGCTAGCTAACCTTAGACCTACACCAACTATTTTACAGTTCAAAAATAGGTCAATAGTGAAACCTGAGGAGATCATTGAGGACTTAGTCAAAACATTAGATTCATGGGAGTATCCTGCAAATTTCATAGTCTTGCAACCAAATGTCAACCTTGCAAGATATCCACTTATTTTGAATAGACCATGGTTAGCAACAACTAATGCATTCATAGGTTGTAGGTTTGGGAACATGATAATATCAAATGGGACTATGACCAAGAAATTAGCTTTCTAGCCACCATCCCAACCTCATAAAAATCTAGAGCATACTATATGACCTACCTTGGATGAAGAAGACCACTATTCCCTGCAAAATCTCATGCCTATAGAACACAACCCACTGTTGAAAAACCAAGATGAGGATGACTTAATTAACCATATCATATAGAATAACTATGATAGGGACTCGCAACAACAAAATTGTCTTTCATGTCTGTAGGATCCACTGTAGAATATTATACTTGCAAATTCATCAGAAGAAGTATCCCAATTGTTACATTCTCTTTTACCACAATAATGTGTCCTCAACATTAGTGGACTTGATCTCTCATCTGTATAATTAGAATCCAAAACATTGGAAATCATGCTAGGTAAAACACTAAACATCAATGATGGATTAATTGAAGAACAATAGAATTCCCTAAACACTATGTTGTAGGCACACACAATAGCCTTTACATGGGACTACCATGAAATGAAGGGGATTGATCCAAACCTATGCATGAATAGGATCTACATAAATGATGGTTTCAAGCCAATTAGACAACCACAAAGGAGAATGAACCCTGTCTTAAGAGAAATAGTTAAGACTAAGCTACAAAAATTACTTGATGCAGGCTTCATTTATCCATTTTCTAATAGTCAATGGGTGTCACCATTAGTTATTTTCCCTAAGAAAGGAGGAAAATAGAGGGTATGTGTGGACTATAGGGAGCTAAACATAGCCACTAGAAAATATTACTTTCCCCTACCTTTCATTGACCAAGTGCTTGATTCCCTAGCAAGAAAAAGTACTCCTTCCTAGATAGATTTAGTGACTATAACTAGATAAAGATAGCTCCATATGACCAAGATAAAACTACATTTACATGCCCCTGGGGTATATATGCTTATTATGTTCTTCCCTTTGAACTATGTAATTCCACAACCACTTTCCAGAGGGTAGTGGTAGGTATCTTCTTAGATTATGCTCATGATTCCATGGAAATCTACATGGATGACTTCACTACCTATGGAGAAACATATGAAGAGGCACTCAACAATCTAGAAAAGGTGTAAAGAACATAATCTATCATTGATTCATGAGAAATGTTTCATGATGATGACTCAAGGGATTATTCTAGGGTACTTTATCTCAAGTGAAGGAATTCAAGTGGATCCCAATAAGATTGAGATCGTCTCTACACTTCCTTTGCCACAAAAGAAAAACTATGCAAGGAGATTTTGGGACATGCAAGATACTATAGGAGGTTCATTTAGGACTTTAGTAAAACTGCAATACCCTTGTTTGTTTTGTTCACCAAATATATAGAATTTGAATGGATTGTAAAATGCCAGCACTCTTTTAAAGCACTTAAGACAACTTTGACACAAGCACCTATCTTAGAGGGCCAAATTGAACACTACCTTTCCACATACACACTAATGCTTCTTATTTTTCTATAGGAGTAGTATTGGGATAAAAAGAAGGTAACAAGGAGTATGTTATCTACTACATCAGCAAAAACTTATAAGGAGTTGAACTTAACTATACTATCACAAAGAAAGAGATGTTGGTAGCTATTTATGCTATCAATAAGTTTAGGCATTATATTGTTGGCTATCCAGGATTTATCCACATAGATCATACTGCAATCAAGTTCTTAATGAACAAACCTATGGTTGGAGGTAGACTAGTCAGATGCCTGCTCTTGCTACGGGAGTTTGATATAACAATAGTGGATAAGCCAGGGAAAGCTAATGTGGTGGAAAATTTTCTATCTTTAAGTTGCCCACACAAATAGAAGAAGGTGTTGTGGATGACTCTTTTCTAGATGAGCATTTGTTCACTCTTATTGTACAAACACCACGGTTTGTTGATATTGCAAATTACTTAGTGGTAGGGTAGATACCATCACATTTCTCTCCTAGAGAAAAGAGGCATCTGGTGCATAAATTTTTTCCATATTCTTGGGTAGTTGGTTACCTATTCTACACTGGTCTAGATAATATCATGAGAAGATGTATAAGAGAAGATGAGGTTTTTGACATTCTAAAAGATTGCCATGATGAGCCCTCTGGGGTCACTTTGCAATCAAAAGAACAACATTTAAGATCTTAACAACAAGTTACTATTGGCCAACTCTCCATAAGGATTCAATAAAGTATACTAGGAACTATGACAAATGTCAAAGAATGGTAAAACCAACAAGGATAGATGAGATGCCTTTGCAGGCACATATGGCACTAGCTCCATTTGAAAAATGGGGGCTAGACTTTATTGACCCAATTTCACTAGCATATAATAACAAAGTGTATATTTTGGTTCGAACAGATTATCTAAAAAAAATGGGTTGAAGTAAGGCATTACAATTTGCAAGAGATGGGAATGTAGCTAAGTTATTGTCTGAAGACATATTTACCAAGTATGGAGTACCTAGAGAAATTATAACTAATCAAGGTCCCTAGTTTACTTTTGAACTCATTTCTAAATTGGTTGAAGAATATGAAATAAGACATAGAAAACCAACACCTTATCATTACCAAGCCAATGAACCAGGTGGAGGTTACAAATAGAGAGATTGAGAATATTCTGACCAAAACAGTATAAATTTATAGAAAGGACTGGGCATCTAGATTACCTAAAGCAATGTGGACCTATAGAAAAACATGGAAAACAACTACAGATTTCACACCTTATGAACTAGTGTATGGTAAAACAGTCCTTTTTCTGATAGAGTTTGAATACAAGACACTTAGGATAGCAGTGGAATTAGAAATGTATTTTATAGCAACACAGAAGGAAAGGCTACACAACCTGAATGGGTTGGATGAAATTAGAATGGATTCCATGCATCACAAAGAGACAATTCAAAAATAGAGGACTAAATGGCATGATCAGTTTATAAAGACTAAAGAATTCAATGTGGGTGACTAGGATTTATTGTATAATTTCATATACAAAGATTATAAGGGGAAGATATAGTCCAGATGGTTGGGACCCTATGAAATCCAACAGGTATTCCCAAATGGATCAGTTAAATTATAGACCATAGATGTAGTTAGATTCTCACTATTGGTGAATGGACACAAATTGAAGATATACAAGTAGCCAATTCAGAAGGATAATTTTCTTCTTTCTCTAATGCATCAATATGGTCAAAACAGTGGTACATACACACTATCACAAGATAACAACTTAGTAGAACATACTATCAGTTCTCACAATGACTTAGTAGATGAGCTACACAACTCACCTCCTAATGGAACTCAGGTATAATTTCTTATCCTACTTCATGTGCACACACAACATAGGTTCCACAATCAATAATATTCTTGAAGATCGTTTCACTATGTAGTAGGGACATGTAGCATCATAAATAAAAGTTATCATAGTTTAGTTTGGGACTTGTCGATGAAGGTAACGACAACCACTACTTGTTAGAAAATTCAAAAAGTTGTATGAAATTAATTGCAATCATCCACATTCATTCCACTTTTTCTGCACATGTAGCCTTAAGCCTGTCATATCAATACATGCAACTTAATCACTCCACTCCACGTTTCCTATTTCAAATTTTATACATTCGAACTATCACTTTACATTCCATCAATTGTACTTACCACATCCTTTCATCACACACGCCAACCTTTCATTCATTTCACCACACATGGCAATTAACCAATGTCAAATCAAACTCATGCTACAAGCACTCTTCCAACAGTTTCACATGCACAAAGTTATGTTCATATCATCTAACAAGTATGCATACTAATCTTCTATATTTAACTTGGATTCCCAATGCTTTCATTATGTACTCATATTTAATTTAGCATTCTTTCTATTCATTAATCTTATTTACATATTCATTAATCATACCCTCTACCTAGTCACATGAATTGAAGTGAGGTCACTTCAAGATTTTAAGTTGGGGAAGAGATAGTATATATTCCAAAATTTTATTTTTGACACCAAAAGAAAAACATAGAAAAACCATACAAACCCTTTTTTCCTTTATACCTTTCTGCACCTACAACCTTTTTGTTGTCAATTCCCTAGATTTTGAGCCAATTTGACGCTAATTCAAGCTTAGTCAAGTTGAAACACTGAAATAGAGGAGAGAACGACATAACAATTGAAGTTGCAGTGGAAGGAAGTGCATGTAAGTGTAGCAAATATAGAGGGTTTGTGGGTGGTTGAAATTGAATTTTGAGCTGAATTTCTAGAGTTTTTGAGCAAAGTCAGGATATTTCACCATGGGAGGTGATATTGTCAAAAGGGAACCATCAACACACAAGAAAATATTAGAGGATAGATTTTTTTTCCCATTTTCATAAGAGCGGGATGGTTAGACTACTTTTTGAAGTTGACAAATTTTAATGAAGACATGACAAGGAAATTTGCAGCAATGTTACAACATCATGAAGCCATTATCACGGGTTTGAGAGTGAACACTTAAAGGCTGCAATTGCAAAAGTGTTTGGTCTACGAAGGAATGGAGTTGAATTCCCTGTTAGATCGAATGCAGTAGCTACCAGGGATGAGTTCATGGAGGTAGGAGAAAACTTTGATTCATCATCACGAGGTACAAAGAGATTGTCACTTCCTTGGGTATGGGCCTCTTGTGCTTCTTATATTATTAAGTATATCACTTGTGATGGTAGACAATCCCTTTTGTATACTATGAATTTTAAGCTACTAAGTCATCTTCGTCATAATAGATTGGTCAATGTACCTAATTTCCTTTACAATTTGCTAAAAAGAATGGGGTCTAAACACCAAAGGAAGATAAATGATTCAACTTTGTCACATTACTATTTCATAAACCTATTAGTGAAAAGGAGCCTTTGGGTTCAATATCCATAGGTATCCTAGGAGAGTTTATCAATTTGTCAAGATATTAACAATATTCTTGAGGAACTGACAATTCCAGAAAACCTAGAGTCACCTGTTACATCTTTAAGAGAAACTTCTCTTGTTTCACCTGTTGCTTCACCTGCCCACAACAAAGGTGAATTAGAAGAGAAAAGTGTGCAGAGATCGCCACACACAACATCATATCAACCTACAGAAAAATAGGTACATGAAACCCCAACAACCTCTATAAAAACACCTAAAACCAGAAGAAGAAAAAGATGTGATAGTAGGTACTGACTCAAAGCTGAAAGACAATGTGTTTGAAAATGTGCAAGTTCCTACAAAAAGGAAATGGTATATATCTACAACCTCTTACTTAGATTTAGAGGATACTTTTTTTGCTAATAAAACTATAAAGAGAACCACAATTAGCCCTGCTAATGAGGGTTTTGAATACATAGGGGTTGGTGATGAGCAGTTTTTAAAAGCAAAGGAATTGTTTTTAGAAGAAATGAATTCCAAAAAAAAAATTCAAGAAGCATTAGAGAGGATAAAAAAAATGGAAGAAATGGTAAAAACCTATGAGCAAAGGGACAAAGAGAGGGAAATGAAAATACAGGAATTGGAGATAAAATTACACATTTATGGACATGGGTCAAAGTTATATTTGCTTGCACAACTAGCAATAGTTGAAGCAGGAAACAAATAACTTGTAACTAAGAACAAAAGACCCCCTGCCACAAAAACTCCAACCTATCATACAACTATGTCCCTAGGATACCAATAGTGGAAAGTTACTCAAGAGTTTTCTAAGAAGAAAGAGAATTGGAAGAAGGAAAAAGAAGCAATGATATCAAAGCATGCTAGGGTATTAGAAAGCAAGGATATTGAATTGAAAAGATTAGTAGTCAAGGTAGAAGAAGTAGCAGATAAAGCCGCACAAATTGTTAAATGTAGACCTCCATCCAAAATATATGCTTTGTTTTTGCAATAATTTTTTTTGAGTTTTTAGTTCAATACATTGATTAGAAACCAAACAATTGCTATGAGTGGAAATTTTGATTTTTTAAATGTATTTGTTGATGCCACAATAGAAGAATAGGATCAATTGTGTGAATATTATTTGCATAATTAGGTTGTGCCTAAAGACACATAATGGAACCCATTAATCTTTGTGGGAGATTTACAATTAAGGGCACTAACATCCTATTTCGAAAATGAAAGTTCAAGGGAGAAATCACGCAAGAGTATATGGAGAGAGAGAAATCAATTCTAAAACTCCTAAGGTGATCATGGAAGAATGGTTGCAACTCTTGGACCACAAAGGTGTAGGCAGAAAGATCATGAACTTGAGAACACAAGATTATAGAAGGATGTAGATATTGACTATTGGACTCGTCCACCATTCCTATTTGTGCAAGAAAGATGGGATAGTTTAACTCCTAAATTGTAGAGGAAAGAGTCCCACTCCATTTACAATTTTATAGCCATGCTTGAAAGAAAAATAAGGTATATGGATATTTCCAGAGACAAAGGACTTGAATGGGTGTCACTTACATTTCAACCACTAATGCTCCTATATCTGGTACCACATTGGACAAGGGAGAAGAATGAAGAATTTGAGATAGCAGAGGTTATTAGAATGAACAAACTTGCATGCTATAGAGGATTCTATGTGAAATAGGTCAAGGGAGTGGATACTTTCATAGACTTCAGGGAAATCACTTGGCACTACAACCTCCATCCCTAGTTAATTTGCTTGAAGACAAGAAAATGGGTAGTTGGGGGGAATGATGAGTCCAACCATTAGATATTTTTCTTATGTTTTTATGCAAGTTTATAGACATTCTCAAAAACTTATCTTATACATATTCCTACACTATGTTATCTTTTATGATTATTATGCAACCTTGAACCTGATTTAAAGTATATGCAAATATGGTTATGATGTGATGGTTATTGCATAATTTATGTGTGGATATGTATGAATTGTAATGGACATATGTGCTTAGATATGGTTGTTAGTACTGTGTGCATGTTTTAAGAACTCTTTGCAGACTAGAGGAGGTATATTGTAGCCCACATCAACTGTGAGGTGCAACTTGCAGCCAAATAAGTTCCCAAACAACAAAGCAAGGGAGGTTCCGGAATAAATTGAGTGCATCAACTATAGCATGGAGGAACTTAATAAAGATGATTTTGTATCATTAAGATTTCCAATAAATATGCCAAAGGAGAAGAACCATGTTGCATATAGGAGTTTGACATGACTAATTCAACAAGTCCATGTTCTAGTCCTATTACAACAGAGTCCCAATTCTACTTGGACTCTTCTTCCTTTTTCAATTATAGATTGATAAGCCTTTATCACACTTTGATATATAAGGAGTGGTAATTTATGGTTTCAATTTAGAGTCCTTATTTTAATAAACCTCCCCTATGCCTATATGTATGGCTCTGTGATTGAGGTATTAGGAGTTAGTTAATTTTTTTTAGGAGCAGATATAGTTTCCAAATATTTTTCAGTCAGTTATTGTTCTTACATAGACAATGTTTATTGTTCAATCATGATTTCATGAATAAGATATCTCAACAGAATCTTATGTGATATTTTGGAGTTGTGTTGAATGGTTTTTGAGTTATTATGATCGCATTAAATCTAAGAAGCTAGATTTGAGTTAGACCAGTGGAGGCAATCACTTGAGCAAGGGCCATTCAAGGTAACTATCCCTAACTTAATTTTTTGTATAGTTACTTATGTTGTAATAGTTATTTCATAAATGCATGTTAATTAGATTCCTTGTGTTATTCACGAGAAATTCTTGTTTCACATTAATGCTTTGGTTTGTTTAAGTTTGTTGTACTCCTGAGTGTAGTTTTAGTTATCAGTATCAGTTAAATAGCAACATTCATTTCTTGATAGTAATTAGTTACAGTCTTATATTGTAGGTACCTATACCAATAGTTTTAGTATTACTTTATTTACTATCATACAGTTTTATGATTCCTTAGCAAGTGTAACATCTGTACTAGGATGATTTAGGTAGTTTTAAGTCTTTGAAAGCACATACAATTCCAGTGCCATCACAAGCTTACTAGACTTGGTTGATAATTCAATGAAGGTCTTTCCAAAGGTTCAAGTGGATTGTTCAACTAGGTTTTTCCCTCTGAATTGTGTGATTGCCACCAAGTTTACTAGACATTAGTAGGGACTCTATAGTATATATGCATATTTAATGTATACATGTATCGATCAATATATAAACATAATTACATGAAGAACATATACTCAATACAGAGATCTAGTCACCCAATTCAAACCAAAGAAACAACCATAGAAATCAAAGATGGCTACACAATCATTCCAATTATCCAAGAATATGACCAAGGGTTTACTTACCAATTCCCAAACTGACTCGACTTAACTTGAATTAACTAGGTCATGAGTGTGTGATAGCTCAAATAGGCACATTAGCAGTTTTCATACCAAGCTCATCTCCTAGATGATACTCTCCCTCTCCTCACTAGAGGGATCGATCCTTCCTGCATCCAACTTAGTGCATCACAAAGGTAGTTAGTTGATAACATAAAATTCATTTACATCATCAAAGTATTAAAGCAATCATATTGCAACATATATTCACTCATCATATTTTTCATCAAAATATACAAAACATAATCATGTATTAAAACATTTGGTAATCCCACAATTGAGTCTAGCATATCAAAGTCATGATTTTTCATTTATTATCATATTTACTTATAAAGGTAAAATAAATCTGGTAACTGAGAAATGGGGTGTAACATACTTCCCCCCTTATGAATCATCATCCTCGATGATTTAAAGTACTAAAACATATAGGTAAATTCAAATAAAATTTTTACTTTCAACTTTCTAAATCGTATAAGGAATAGTTAAATTTCATTAATAACAAAATAATCTTCCCTCGTATCACTGCCCTCTACAATCTTGTCCTTCCTAGACCTTGCATTAAGTGACTTTGCTAACGTATTGGAAGAACTTGCATTCTTCAAGCAAATTTTCTCTCCAAAGAACTATTCATCATAATCACATTGACTGATATGTACATCATAAGTACAATAGTGATTGTATCCTACATGACATATATACCATAGTGACTTGATAAACATGTTCTCATAGGCTTAATACACAATTATCTTTAGTGTAACCTAAATAGAAAAGGAATGTCAGTGCATTGCACACTACACCATGGCTCCTATCCTTCCCTCTAGTCTTTACACCATGGAACAATTCAAAATCCAAGAACATCCATCACTAACACTAATATTCATCTTTGGCATAATAGTATTGCCCATTGACTACTATCCATCTTGAGCATAATTCTTCTATTAGATATTTGTCAATCCCAAGCATAATAGTACTACTTCTTAATCCAATATTTGTATCAACAAATTTTTCCTTGATCATTTGGATCTACTCTTCCATTTATGACAACATTTCCATTCTAAGGCTAATCCTATTACCAACTTATCTCAGCTTATAGGAATTCAGCCCTTCCTTCTGTACAATGTTTCAAATGGATCAAATTTCATTGTGAAATAATAAAATTTATTGTAATAAAAGTATTCTACAAATCCTTCAAGATTTGATTTATCCCTTTTTCCTAACTAGTTGACTCAAAGTAATAAGTTGAGCATAAATTCAATTAAATTTTCAACAAGGTGATCATGGTTTACTCAAAAACTTAACACTACTTGTGTGTCCCGAACTGAGATAACCTTCTCAAGATCACCAAGAAATAAAATACTGCTTCACAAAAAATTATAGTTTTGACTAGTACCCCAAAAAAAATTCCAATAAGAAATTAGTTACCTTGGTGAGTCTATCCACCATAACTTTATGCCAAACCTATTGACATAGAAAGATCAAAACTATTATGGTGATCTACTACTTCCTCTCTAGAATTTCATGAGAATATAAAAGTCCTACCAGTGAGTAGATCTTTTCTTCACCCTTTGACATTCTGGACATCTTGCTACATACCTTATAGCATCTCACTCTATTTCCTTCCAGAGTAGAGTGGTTTTACATCAATAAATAATTGTCATTCATGTTTTCCATTAATATGATATCAATTTACCTTACCTCATTCACTAACTCTTCAAAATTTGGTACTTAAGTTTTCCCTTAATTCATAATAATCCACTAGGGTTAAAGGAAACATCTTCCTTAGAATTTTTCACACTTGATTCTTGAAAATATAATGAATAAGTATCGCCAAGGCGATTTGTCTCGTTCAATATTGGGCATATACAACTTAGTTTCTTTCTTGCCCTTAAATATTTGATTTCAACGTCATAATCCAATTTCAGCTCAATCTATCTCTTCTAATGAGATTTTAAATTAGTTGAATAACAATTCTTGTTAGATCATGTTGGTTTGATATTACTCCCAAAATATGTCCAAACCATTAATGTGTAAATAGTTACCAAGCATGAACGTTTTTTGATAGCTCAAAATATGTAGAGCATGGTTCATTCATAAATATTCCCCTTCTTATTTTATAGGTGATAATCTTTCCTTTCTTGAATAAGCATACTACCTAACCTTTTTCCCAAGCATTAATAGTAAACACAATTGTCTTCAGACATATGAAATTATAAAATTGAGTTGTAATTACTTCTCTCCCATTTAGTTGAAAGTCTAACTTTTCTAGACCATTCCAATTCTTTCACTAATAGTTCCAATACTTTAACCTTTAACTTCAACAACCTTGTATTCATTGAGTACAAAACTTTGAATATAGAGTTTTTGAACCATGTCTTATCGAAGCCTAGCTCTGACACCACATGTAGCAAGCCCAATGTTTTACCCTTTTATTTTACCTAAGTTTTAACCCATATGAGAAAAACATATGTTTACCAACTTATAGCAATATTTTTTTCCTTTCTATTCCAATAACAAGATTCACATTCAAAATAATCCCATTTCAAATTTCCATTGCATTTATAAAGAAATATTACATAATCCCAAGTATCGATTTTATATTACATAATCCCATGTAATGATAACATTTTTCCAAATACAAATTTTATAAAGATAGAGATACATGAATACATACACAACTTTCAAGAGCTCAATGAAACAAAGTAGAAATGGTCCAGATGTCCCTTCTTGGACATACATGCTCAAATTTTAGCTGCCAATTGTATGAGGGAGAGTATCACCCAAGCACTTTTTTGCCAACCATGGACTTACTACGGTCCCCTGCACATCTACCTAACGGGTAAGATGGCCCTCCCTTTGATGAAGAGATTGGTCTAGTAACCCTCATAATAATAGCCTTCCTGAGCATGGTATTGTGTCCTACATAACTAGAGCTACCATACATTGGCTACAACCTATGTGAATGACATTCCTAGCCTAGTTATGCAAACCTAGCTCACAACAAACTAACAAGTGTAATCAGTGGCACTTACACTACTTTGGCTAAAGTTTTTAATATAAAATCAACCCACTTGGAAGTAGTGGCGTATGTTTACCCACCCCTTAGCTCAATTTGGTAAATGACCACAAGTATTCTTTTCAAACTATACATAACATAAAACCAATCTAAAAAGTGATGTACAACCAAATGATCTAACTGAACAACTAGGCTACTCCCATCCATGGACTATACTAATCCTAGGAACAACCAAATTAACCATAGAAGTACATATAGCATTACAAACTGACAAGTTCAATATAGCACTTCAATGCAATATCATTTCCCATACCTCATAATCCATTCCAAAAGTATAATCCACACAACATTAAATGACTCCATTTCAAAAGTATAATCACATTATTAAATGACTCCATTTAAAAAGTATAATCAACAATCAAGTGATCAATATGATCATATAGGTTAATCCCAACCTATGGCTTCAATCAAAAAGTGATGCAATAATTAAGTGATCATAAACAATATAAAACATCTCTTTCAATATGACTCAAATATTCACTTGTTTACAATGTTCAATATATTCATGTCTAATTTGGAGGACATTATCATCTCGAGAGGATTTTGTGCTTCTTCACCTATAAGTTTTCTTCATATTGTGGAATTAGGTTGTTGAAACGTAAGCCCTCTTCTAGAATTCCATGAATAGGAATAAACTCTTATTCAAGTATAAGATAATAGCATAATTAGAAAATACATTTTCAACCCTATTGTTGAATATCGATATAACAATCAAGTATACACCCTAATTTTAGGGAAAAGATTGTCTTCGTACTTTTAAGGAATAAGAATAACTATTCAAGGATAAACTATTAACATGGTTTGCAAAACATCATATCCTATCAATTATGACATACCTAGCATGATACCATTCTTGTTGCAATACTAACATTGTAACTCATGCAAGAAAATAAGAAACATGCAATCATCTTGATATCATATACATATACCTTCTAGATAGTTTAATATAACTATGTCATACCATCATGATAACCTGTTGCAAGAATGAAGGTTTTGTCATTGATTTCAATTGGTAAATTGGTTATCAACCGATTGATTTTTTCATTGATGTCAGAATGCAGGTTATTGGTTGTATATGTCGAGGATATTGAGAAGATTGTAATGGAGGAAGGTTGCAGGTGTTTAGTGGTTGCTTTGGGTTTTGCTCTAGATTTGCTTCTATGTTTGTGTGGTTCATATATGTTGATCATGGTTGTTGGAAGATGATATATCTAGATTTTTGGCTTATGATTCATTGTACAATGTGAGTTATGTTCACCAGTTGTGAACTATGGTTTTATGTGCTTCTAGTTGAGGTTCGAGAGAAATATTGTTGGTCTAGATTTCTTTTTGGTTAAGTCTTATGACTTGCAGTTCTAAAGTTAATTTGTTATGATTGTGTTGAATATAATTTCAGTATTTGGAAGGATTTGATCATGCTAAGGGTTGTGTGTGCTTAATTTTTCTATGTGTTTTACATTGGTTTGGTTGACCTCATGTTGAACACTACCTTTGATGTTAATGAAGCATGTTGGAACCTAATTGGATCCTCATCAAGCATGTGTTTGGGTCGCCCTCATTTTAATTCCACTCTAGGATGTTTTGGCACTGACCTAATTTGAATTTAATGATGGATGACTGACTTTGGATATGTTTCAAAGTTGAAGATGGTATAAATATAGGATGAGTGAGTGGTGAAAGCAGTATAAAGAGATAAGTGCAAAGAAATAGAGAAAATGAATGTGAAGCAGATGTGAATCAGTGGGTTTATGTGATATAAGTGTGGCAGATTAGTGTGAAGCCCAAATGTTGAATTTCTGGATGTAGTGAGTTGAAGGTGGACTCTATCATTCATGCATGTCTTCAAGTGATTGAGAAAATTATGGTGGAATTCTTTGTTGCATTGAGATTATCTTCTCTCTATAACATATCTCTTCTATCTTCTTTGTATCTCTGTGGTAGTGAGCCCTCTGGGTGGTTAACCCTATTGGATAGTGAGTCTTGATCTAGACAATGAGTCCTTGTTTTGACAGTGAGCCTTTTCTTTAGGTAGTGAGCCTTTGTAATCGGTTTTGATATTCTCTATAGTGTGAGTTAATCCTCATTGTGGTTTTTCCCTTATTGGGTTTTCTACATAAATCTAGTGTTACTATGTTTGTGTGATGGTTTTCAGTTTCTGCACTTGCACTTAATGTTTAATCATTTTAGTAGAGTTAAAGATTTGTGATTGATCCAAGTTCTAGTGAATGTTTTAAAGTTTAATTTTCTACAACTAATTCACCCCCCTCTTAGTTTTCATGTTCAACATAACCATGATATTTATATATGGGTATCGTACTATCATGATATATAAAACAACTTATTTCTAATCTAGCCATATGCACAAGCTTGCTTAACAATTATGGTAAATAATTATAACTCACTCAAGAACTTTCATTCATTTATTAAAATCATAAATACTAAAATAGAAAGAATAATTGGTAATAAAAACTAGCATTCCTGGCAATTAGCTTCCAGTGAAGAATTGGCTCTCAAGCTCAATACCCAAAATCTGCTTGCTCCTTTCAACTTGCTCAACAGTCTAACTTTATCTCCAAATACTCAAATCAAAATAGATTGGAATAATAAAATGAACGAATATGAAAACCCAAAAATTTTCCTTCTATAATCAGCCTATCTCCAATCCTAACCTCTTTCCAATTTCTCAAAACTCTCAACAAATTACAAAATCTTAAGAAACCTCTCTTTTCTCACTAATTCACTTAGCAACGAATTGCACAAAAAACTACAACAATGAACTTCAAAAGAAACGAATGAAAGGAACAAATGCCAAAAGGTTAAGAGGTTGCCTCTACTTATACTAAAAATTGAGAGACTTATTGTCATAATCAAGCTCTACTATTCACCACCTTTTCTCTTCCAATTTCCACCACTTAATAGCAAAAACCAACTTCTCCTCTAAATGAGTTGAGTAAGCCAATCGAAGTGAAATGTGGTTGCTCAAACAGTTGAAATGCAACACATATATAGTCCTTGCAACTTCAGTTGGCTGAGTCACCATCTTTGACTACCAACAACAACTCTTTTACTGAGTCAAACACATAAATGATTACCTAGAGGTTACTTCCAATCATCATGGTTGTTGATTGCTTGCCACAACAAAACAAACTTTTCTATAATCTACCTTAGTGTGGCTTTGACAAAGTCGCATGCCCCCTTTATTTGTTGTGTGTGGCTTTATTCACAATACTCAACAATTTTTTATATTTCAATGCATCTCACTTCCTTCCATGGCGCAACAATTTAGGCACATATTTTAGTTTAATAAATGTCATTCTTAAAGACATTTCATGTGCTTTATTTCCAATGCCCAATATTGTTGCAATGATAATGTGTATCAATTAGTTTGTGTTATATTATGTTGCTTGCTTCACGTAAGTATAGTTACTTTAAGCACTTCCAATATAGTTTTAGCTTATCAAAAGAATGCAAATTATACTATAACTCATGTGTTTTAATATATGCATGGAAATTAGTTAATACCATGTTATCATTTCTCACTTTATATAAGCATTGCTTTGATCATTTAATTTGCATTGTTGAAAACACTTATACCATTTCATATGTTATATAAATATAACATTATATATATTAATATATATTTTATAATTTTTGATCATTATAATATATATATATTAACATATATATGTTTATAAAATCATTAATTTCTATTCATATATATTATCAAATGCATATATATACACATACATATATATATATACATACATACATACATATATATATACATACATACATGCATACATATATATATATGTGTGTGTATGTGTGTATATATATATGTATATATATGTGTGTATATATATATGTATATATATGTATGTATATATATATATAACATACATATATCATGTTTACTATCTCATAATAATCACAAATATATATATTTTCATCGATAGGCATATACACAAAATGTATATATATATATATATATCCAATCAATTTCTCATGTATGTGATATATCCATGTATGAATATGTGTAAGTACTTCTACCTACTTATACACATACATATGTTCATATGCATGATTCGCCATATATATACATATTTAATGTATACACGTATCAATAAATATATAAACATGATTACACAAAGAACATATACTCAATACAGACATTTAGTCACATAATTCAAACCAAAGAAACAGCCATAGAAATCAAAGACGACCACACAATCATTCCAATTATCCAAGACTACAAGCAAGGGTTTACTTACCAATTCCCAATATTACATCCCAATTGTGTAATTACTATTTACTATTACTATGTAGGGTAAATGTGAATGTAATGTGAGTTTTGTAGATGAATAAATTGTGCTTGCACTTTGTTATCAATGCATTATAAATGAGTGTTATCTCAGTTAATGTTATATAAAGGAATGCATATATGTGAATGGATGGATATTGATTTGATATTCTAACTTTGGAGATGTATTATGTGTAATACATATTTTATTGAATATCTAACTACCTTAGGCATATGTTAGTGGATGCAGGTATATGTTCAATTCCTCCAAGCGGAGGGGAAGTATCACTCAGGAGAAGATCTTGTTTGGGTAAGCAGTAACGTAACCTATCTGAGCTTACACACACGACAATAGAATAATTGAGTCAAGTTATTATGTGGGAAGTTGGTAAGCCATCCTTAGTATTGTGTCTACATTAGTAAGAGTCTTGTTTATTTATGATGCATTATTGGGTGATGTTTATTTTTTCAAGAGCTTATGGGTTCTTTCATTATTACTATGCTTGTATCGATGAGTAGGACATATGAGGAATATGCATATGTACACACATGCATGTCGATAATAGATCATACGCATGAAGGAACGTGTACATGAGGGTACATAGGTAAATGTATCTACACACACTCATGCACGAGTTGCTTATGTGCATGGAACTATCTAATGGATCTAATGACATGTATATATATACGTATAGATATATCGCACGTAGGTGCTTATCAATACAATCGTAATTGTGTATGACTTTGGTGTGTGAATCAAATGTGTGTGTATATATATATAAAGTATATACATATATCCATATGTATATATGTATCAATATACGTGTATGGTGGAAAATGGACATGCCCATACGAATGTATCGATATATGTATACATACGTATACATGTACGTAGAGGCTTTTATATATATATGTACACAATCAAAGGCAATGGTTATAGGCCAATTTATTAACTAAATCAAAGGCCAAATATGTAATACTTGTGACTGTATTTTGGAAGCCGAATATTACTCATGTTGTCCATGCATAAAAGAATGAGTATTCTACAAAAGTAACTCGCACCATTAAGTTGATATGGAATAAGAGACTTGGTCGACACTTTGCAGTGATAAATCTTTGACTTAGTAAACTATTAGACTCCTTGTCATTTGGTAAATATCTACAACAGATAAATGCAAGCAATATTACGTACAACAAGTTGATGAATGGGTCAAACTGATAAATGTGTTGAATCGACTCATGTAAGACTTAGTCAATGTGAGTTATGTGTTGCCTATTTGATATTGACTGATTCAAATACATTATAAACCCCACCAATTGTTGGAGAGATCTATTTTCCTTGGTGCCACCTTATGAATCCTATTTTTTGTAGATGTTCATTGTGAGGGAAATTTGAATTACACCTTTCTATCATGTGCTGATTTGAAATAGTCTCATGTTGATGTCAACAAATAAAGTCGACCTGTAGCTTTATTTTGCTGATTATGTTCTTCTTTTTGTGCCACATTTTAGCTAAGTCAAGTGAGTGGCTATGCATGGTAATTTTTTTCAAAAATCATGCCTATTCTATAAGATGAGAGGTCTCCAATTTTTTGTATAAATACTAGAGCAAGCTCACTTGTTTGGGACGCATTCTTTAAGCAAGTTTATGCATTCTATCTGCATTCCTTTATGCATTATTCTGTTATATATTGAGAGTGAGCTTTGGGCATTGGTGAGAGTATTTTATCATATTGAGCGAAGTATTTTGACAACTTGTGAGTTAGAGGTTATTGTGACTTCGTGGGAGAGATAAAAACTAAGCTAGTTGTTGTTCTGGGAAAGTTGTGTTGCAACCAGTCAATTGGATAGCATATTACAGGCATTAGGATAATCTTCCTATATTTGTCTTAGCTTTTGAAAGATTGTTTCCTGATTGCTTTATCTAGTCTATTGTGAATACTTGCATTTAGGGAAAAGTAGTGTTTTCTTTGAAAGAAAGTAGAAGTTGTTTATATTATTTGTGAAATGCTTGTAATTACTCCATGATAGGAGAGATTGTTTGTCATAGGTATTAATATATTAGATATGATTAAACAAGGGTAGCTTAAGGGTTACTCATAGCTAGTTATTTGATTATACTAGATAGCTAGTAGGTTACTCCTGGGATTGATGTCCATTGAAGGGAGGGAACTAGTACTTTTTCTTAGTGAGTAGAGATACCTTAAGTTTGTGTTAAAATTTTATAGGTTAATTTTGGAGTTTGAGCTTACCCATGGGAGGGATTTCCTATGCATAGATTATGGTGGCCTTAAGTCAAAACAAACTTGATAAGTGTAAGTGAATGGTAGACCTTCACTCGAAGTACTAAGTGAAAACACTTTGGTCAAATTAGTGTGATTGCCTTCACTTTTTCCATGTAGTACCTGCTAGTTATCGAGTTAGGGTTATAAATCCTAGTCATGTAGGGTACAACACTAAGCTCAGTGTGATTTGTCATATGGGGTTACCCAACCAAGCTCTTCATTGAAGGGTAGGGCCATCTATCATTGATAGATGTGTGGGGGACCGTATATGAGCCTATGGTTGGTAGAAAAGCACTTGAGTGATGCTTCTCCTCCTCAACAAGCGATAGAAGACCGAGGTTTTGAAAGGTAGATTCCTAGACCATCTATATCTTATGATCTAAAACTCGGTGGAGTTGTGTTTGTAATTGTGTACATTCTTGGAATATTGTAATTTGTGAAATTATTATATTGAAATGGGATCCTTATTGTATGTTGTTTTAGTATCTTTGTTCATATGTTCTCAATAAAGAAAAGAAAAATTTGATTGCAATGGCTTGTTACATAGTTTATTTACTTGCTCAATGAAAACTTAGGAAAAATTTACTTCACAGAAGGGTTGGCATGTTACACCCAAACTGACTCAACTTAACTTGACTTAACTAGGTTGTGAGTGTGTGATAGCTCAAATAGGAACATTAGCAGTTGCCATACCAAGCTCCTCTCTTGGGTGATACTCTCCCTCTCCTCATTGGAGGGCTTGATCCTTCTTGCATCCAACTTAGTGCATCACAAAGGTAGTTAGTTGATTACATGAAATTCATTTGCATCATATATCATTTGCATCATCAAAGTATTAAAGCAATCATATTGCAACATATATTCATTCATCATATTTTCCATCATAATATACAAAACATAATTATGTATTAAAACATTTGGTAATCACACAATGGAGTGTAACATATCAAAGTCATGATTTTGCATTTGTTATCATATTTACTTATAAAGGTAAAACAAATTTGGTAACTGAGAAGCAGGGTGTACCAGAAATGAAACTTGAATTACTTGAGAAAGCTTCTTAAATAAATAAATAAATATATTTTGTTCATTTTTTCAAGGGCTAATTGGAAGAAAAATACAACACATTGTTAAATAATTGTAACTACAATACAAGTATAACAAAATTTCATTCATAAGCCAAGCATTTGAAAATTTATATTTAGCAATTTGAAAAGTTTTGAGTCCTTATAGTATTTATACTACGGTTAAGATTGATTACAAAATTTTTTTTGAAAATGTATAAGTAGACCCCCTTCATCTCATTTCATCCATCCATAATCATCTTTCCTCTTGTACTATTGTGCTTATGATTTTGGAGATTTTTGTTAGATATTGGAGCTTTGAATCTCTTGGAATTCTTCTCTTTCTTTAGATATTTTCATGCAACCATTTGGGGATCATGGAGTAATCTTTGTGGCCCTCCTTCTCTCTTTCCCAACTATTATGCTGTCTAATTTTACTCTTATCTTCTAGGTTCCCATTTTCTCTTCCAATTCTATGTATTTTCAACCCCCCATCATCCATTTCCATCATTTTCCCCCTTGCCTTGTTATTCATCCCATTTTCTTGTTTCCATAAATTAGAGTTTTATCTATTTTGACTCTTGTTAGCCATAATATCCTCTTATTTCCATTACCTTGATTATAATTGTTCTACATCAATTTATGTTGGAAAACCTAAAGGGGGATGACTGAGACAAACTTTTTTTTGTTCTTTTTTATTGGAAACTTTAACCCCCATATTTTTTTTATTTTTTTTTATTTATTTTATTTTTATTTTTATTTTAGGTAAGTGTTGTCAAGGGGACAACTCCCATCAAAAGAGAAAATAGATACATGCCCAGGGGTGCAACCTATGGCTGCCCACATCGGACAGTCCAAAACTATTGCTTACAAAATAATCATTGAATCCTTTTCTTTGAAGAACTTAATGACATTCGGATAGAGGAAAGAGATTTCTTCTGCTTGACTTCAGTCTAATCCAAATCTGTCTCGAAGGCGGAGACTGAGTCAGTACACACCACCCTATTCTTTTCTTCCTCGTTGTGTATGGTTGTTGGAGATGTAAGGGAGACTTCAACACTTTCATGGGTCACCAGCTGTGTAATCCCTGAAGCAAATGAGGAGGCTTTTGTATTGCTTGTAACAGAACATTTTCCTTGCAAAATGGCAGTAGGAGAGGATGACAAAGTGTTGGCAACCTCCAAGGGTGGAGACAAGGCAATAGTATGAACATCATTTGATTTTGAATTTGACTCTGTCTCAAGAATGTTACCATTTACCAAGGAGGACAAGTTTGGAGTCGAGCTCTGAAACATGGGGGAGGAAGGAGTTGCAAGCTTCGAAGAAGGAGAAATTGCATAGTGGCGAGATTCAGCCCCTTCCCACCACGAGGGTTTGTAATTAAGAGCTAAATTGGCATGCTCCCCGAACCGTCTTCTTTTACACAGAGTGGTACCATGGTCTGTGGTAAAACAAATTCGGCATCTGAATGTAATATTTTCATAATCTACTGGCTGACACCATCGTCTCTTACCGACTTTAAGAAAAATTTCTGCAGGAAGACCCTTTGAGACATCCATTTCAACACATAAGTGTGCAAAAGTTGAGTTTTCGTAGTTGATTGTCTCCTTGGAGAGGCAAAAATATTTCCCCAGACCATTGCCGATTGCTTTCAGACAACCAACTTCCCAGAACTGTAAAGGGAGGTAGGGTAGATGAATCTACAAGAATGTCGTTGAAAAAGTCTCTATGTGTGGATCGAATGAGGGGAACCAGGGTTTCATGCATAAAAAATTCCCTTGCAAAAACCACGGACCAGTTTTGAGCACCATTTCTTTGTCTTCCGTAGATTTGAATTCTAAGATGAAGAACCCTTTTGCACATGGATAGATATTGATTTCATCTTCTAGATAATCCTTCCAGTTTGCATCAATCCATGAATGGAGATCATAGAGTTTAGGCCAAACCTTTGTGAACCGACATATCATAGCATGCTCCACCAAATAGTCTTCCCTATCGCAGGCAAAGTCGTCGAGACAAATCTCTGGAGCAGAGGTTGAGTGCCAAACAACAAAAGGAGGACTCAAAGTGGTGTTGCCTTGAGACAATTGGGGATCAGAATTGTGCGTGGTAAAACCAGTTTCCCGCAAGCTAGGGTTTCCCCTCACCTCCGAGCGAATATTGCACGGAGAATGCAGACGCATGGCTAGGGCACCCACAAAACTTTTCTTGCCACCAACAGCGCCCAAATTTGAATTGCCAGCCCTTGCTATGTGAGAAATGCTATCGACAGGTCTCATTTTTTCGTCTTCCAATCCCAGACCACCATCGCTCGCACTCCGTGAGCTATCCAACGGGAGAGCAGAAAAATGGAAGAGACCGCCACTCCCCACTTGCGAATGCCCACACACAAATGTCTTTGTATTCGCTTTAGGGCTTGTCAAAACTGACTTCACATACCCATCACCCTCCAAGCCAAGGTTCGTCACTGAGGAGCACACGCAGAAATCCTGCTCGGAGGTTGCAGTTGCAAAGGATTTCGGAGCAGAGGGCGCCATTTGATTATATTATTCTATTTAAACCCCCATATTTTTAACCAATAGATTGGGATGAATAAAAATTAAGATTATGTGCAAGAAAAAAAATGAATTAAAATAGAGGGAAACAAAAATAAATAGCCTTCTTAATTAAAACTTTGTGTAAACCTTAGGTTGAACTTAATGGACTTAAAACAAGGGAAATAATATCAAATGGAAACTCCATTGGTTGTAGGGATAAGCACAAAAAATACAAATGGGTGTTATGTAGTTTCTCAAAATAAATATACAAGATTTAAGTAGCTTGTAAATATACAAGATTCAAGTAGCTTGTACTTGTAGAAGTTGATAGATATATTTTTGGAAGCTTGAAACATAATTTATAATTTTTGAGAATTGGGATTATTGATGTAGATTCATTTAATGAATGCATAGTTGAGATTGGTTGAGAGGTTTTTCCTAGAATATAAGATTTATGATGGGTGGTGAAGATTTAATTTGTTTGAGATGGATGATGTAGATGCAATTTATTTAAAATGATTATGATAATTGATCATTTTGTTGCAACCATGTGGATGGTATGAAATGTTTTATTGCAAAAATAGGGGATGGTTGAGATTTAAAATTATGAGAAAAAGGAGGGAAGTGAATTTGTGTATTTAATTAAAAAGGTGAGATGTAAAATGATCTTTTAATTTATTTTAAACATCATATTGAAATTAAATTTGTTTATTTTAAATTATGATGGAAATTACACCAATTAATTAAATAATAAATTATTTAATCAACTAGTGGTGTGGTGAGGTGATAAATATAAATATTTAGCTAGGATCATGTTAGTATGGAAATGTTGTTGAATTAGTTGATTAGCATGGTGGTATTGATGAAACATTACAAATGATGGTAGATTTTAGGTATCTATATTATTTATTCAAAAAATAGTGAATAACACTTGCAAAATCTATCCAACAAAATGTGTAGAAGTAAATAAAATATGATGCATCCACAATATTACATGAGACAAAATTTTAACTAGGAAAACCTCTCAGGAGAAAATCCCACCACCAAAAGATGTTCATAGTTATATTATTCATATTCAAAAATATTCAATATGACGAGGTCTTAATAGAGTCTCAATCTACAACATACACACTTTAGATTTTTTCACACCAACAATATACAACCCAATATTATCCTTTCAACCTATACAATCATCTAACCCAGGTGCATTCACACAAAAACATAGGAATTCCAACCATCTAATTGCCTAACCACTTGTGGAAGACCAAGATTCATGCAACCATAATTTCACCATACATGACGTTGGATTACAATAAATGCCACCAAATGTGATGTCTCCATGTGGCTATTCAAATTGTATACTTAGTCACTTCCACATGTTATAAATTAATAGTTACAACCTTTACACTATCAATATACATATGTGTTTCTAGTATAGCCACCACTACCAACTCCTTGCTTGGTGTAGTGTTAGATTTGGCTATGAATCCACCTAGAATCAAAATTATTAAAGAAAGTCAATAAAAAAATCTAGAGATGAAGAAAAATAGCACTCCTTTGCACTAAACTAAAAAAGGGGAGATGTGATTATTATATACATAGAAAAATAAGGGAAAATACTTCCAAGAGGAATATAACTACCCCAAATAGGTGGGAGTTTTACCTACTTGGTAAATTCTAGATTACATGGTTTCACCTACTTAGATAAAGAAAAAAAATGGTAATGAGAGGTGACAAATAAATCTAAAAGAGGGTGTGAGACCCAACTACCTAAAGGTGTGTGAGAGCAACACTTATAACTTATGGATTATGCCATGTGTCTTCATATTAACCATGTATTATATAACCTAAGAAAGCTTACTAATATGTATAGAAAAAATAAATATTTCCTAACGTAATAAAAATAAAAAACCTACACTAACACCCCCCTTAAGCATAGCTTGGGTGGATGAAAAGATGCAAAGATGGGTCTTGGATACAAGGCCATGTTAGGTACCCACGCACAAAAAAATCTCTCAAAAATGGAGAAAAGGTGAAAACCTAGTGGGAAAAAACTCCTCCCTAAAAGAGAGAAAAGAAAACAAGTTCTCCCATACAAGAAGGAATCTCATGCATGGAAAAAATTCCCTCCAAAAGAGAGAAGATAAGAGAGACTTTGTAGCCTCTCTCCAAGTAGTTAATTGTGCCAATGATTGATGCTTGAAACTAGATGTAGAAGATGGTCCATGATAATTGAACAACATTTCTTGCCTTAGGATATGAAGAATGTCATCCCATTCCTTAAAGGAATACGAAGGAAGAAGGTTTGAAATGTATGAATTCTCTGAAAACTATTCATGTTTCTCCATGTTAAAGTTGAAGGGTGCCACAAATAAATCAAGAGTTTCTACCCTCACTCATGAAAGTGATAATCCAAAATCTAGTAGAGATGGATGTAGAATAGGATTAAAAATGAAGATATCTCCTCTAAAGATAACTTATATACCTTTTTCAAATGTTGCTCAAGAATTTATAATCCAATGTCAAACTATGATAAATACTAATAAGATGAATTAAGTACTATGCAAGATTCAGGTATTGTAACCATGGATGTATGGTGCTCACCATAGGTAAGACAACTTGACCAATGAGAATCTAGTACTCCTACAAAAGGTGTCAACATGGACAATGTATCTACAAAATCTATTACAATAGAAGCTAATATAGGTAAAGAAAGAATAAAAGGGTCTAAATATGCCCTCATAATATCTAAATAAAAGTCAACTCTATCTAAGAGAATATGAATAAAATCAATATTGTCTTCTAAATATAAAAAGTGGGACTCTACAAAAAATGAAGAGATGTTTGGTAGGAACATGTCCCAAGGAACTAATTAGGGAGACTAATGTGAATATTTTTCATCATTTTAATGTTGATCTTGGAACAAGGAGGAGGAGAAAGAATGAAAGGCTCACAAACTAGATTAGATGTAAGCATACCCAAATTCAAGTAACCAAAATTCTCCTCAAAATATAAGTTAGCACTAGGAGTGTGATCAACAACTAAAGGATCAAAGCAATCATTAGGATTAAAGTCTAAAAAGGTGTATAATTGAGATGCATGATCAACCATCCTAGTAGTAGTCATCTCTCTTCTCTCTAATTCTTGAATGATAACTAAATTAGGGCTAAATTCCACAATCTTCCTTGTTTCACCATGGGTGATCTAATATATGGAAAGGATATTATTTAACAAACAAGGTATATAAAACATCATTGAAATTTCCATGCCTAGTATCAATAGATCCCATCCCAATTACATTCACGTAAGTATTGTTTCCCATAAAAAATAGGTGACACGACACAAAGCTCAAAAGAAGAGAACATAGATTGTGAAGAAACCATATGATGAGAAGCTCCAAAGTCTAGAAGCCATCTCCCTAATTCAAAACTTGTAGAAGAAAAAGAGCTTTAGATTTATTTTTAGATGTTTCAAAATAAAAACTTGCATGACATTTTTTCTTACTAAATCCTAATTGTTTTGAATGGGAAGAAGAAGCGAAATCAAACATTCTAGAAGGTAAATCAATGTTGTTATTTTTAATAAGATATTTTAATTCATCAATATCCTTCTTATAGCAAGAATGATCTTCAAGTATAGTCTTCTTACAATATGTATGAGCAAGCTTCTCCTTCTTATATGATTCCTCTTTCAAAGATGATTTTTCTGTACTTGACATGTGTGTGGATTTTTCTTTGATTTGTTTTGTTTATTATTATATTGACCTAACTCTTTTGTCCTTTTGATTAACCAACCAACAAATCCTAAGACTATGATGACTTTATGAGACCAATAGAAAGAAGATTTTTTTGTTCATGCATTAACATCTTAAAAAAATATGCAAATGAAGGCATAATGTATGTGGATCTTGTATTTATCTTGTGAGTGTGAAAACTAGAAAAAAATGCATATTTAGGACCAAGTTTGTTTAATATAGTATAGACTAATTGAAATGCCATTTTTCTCAATACCATGTCCTTTACATTGTGATCTTAGATCATTAACCTCAGTAATATAATCCTAGATGTTGCCAAAATTATTTGGATCAAGGCTCATCAAATCATAATCAATCTTACCTTCACATATTGTACCATACAATGTTCTTTAATCTCCCAAGAAATATGTGAATTTGTACATGTGTCAATCTAAAATATAAGATCAGGGGAGACAGCTATAAAGACGTCCAAGAGCTTGTGTATGTTCAAGCATCCATTTTATCTTTTATTTATCATATGTGGATTCAACAACATTTTGTTCAATATATGGAGTATACCCAAGTTGCATTAATGTATTCCATGTATGTCAATAACAAGTTGCATAGTTATAAGTGTTAGCAAAGGAACAATTGAGTGATTAGTATGGGAAGGAAAAGAAGAGCACAAGAAAATAGATTAGAAACACACCAAGAGACCCCCCATTTCACTCAATCAAGAATCCCCCCAAATAAAAATATTTGGCACTTTATATATGAGTGCGTTTACAAGTTGGAGTTATTTTCAAAAGTTATAGAAGGTCCAAAAATATACTCAAATATTGAAAGTACAATATGATCTTAGAATAAGAATCTCAAACTAGCACCAATATATAATGCTTAGGAAAATATCTAATTTCAAGAAAAGAATCACCTCAAGTTGAGTTTGTATATGAAAGTTATAGTTGTTTGAAGTTCAAAAAACTAAGATTTCCAATAAGATCTAATGAAAAAATAATTATTTTCTAGAAAAATAAGATCACTTGAGAAAAAAATAATTATAGCACTATTAAGTGCATAAAATTTGACCCCAAATTAGAAAAAAATTACACTAGAAAACCTCCATATGACTGAGAACAAGCCTTCTAAATATTAGGGGCAAAAGGAAAAACTCCAATGGTGAGGGGTAGAAGATTGGAATTCCGCCTATTGCTAAGCTTGGAAGAACTACCAAGTTTTTCTATCACCAAACATAGTTAGGAAGTTCACCAAATGTAAAACAAATAAATATAGGTCTTTGCTAAAGTTGGAGGTGTCGTTGTATTTGGTGGAGGTGTCAAAAATACCACCAAATATAGTAGAGTAGATTTGACAAGTTTGGAGACAACATGGGGATCAAGGTAGGAACAAAAACAAATTAAAGTGAAAAAATTGAAAGGCCCAAAATGTCATACGAAGGGGTTGGTGGGTCATGACCATACCCTATGCCCCTAACTAAGGGGTCCATGACCTATGCTTAGGCTTAGGGCTCGAAGCCTCCATAAACCTAAGGCCAAGTATAGGGGTTGATAGGTCATTGCACTCATCAGTACCCTTTGGTACTAATATGTGTGTGTATGTGTATGTGTGTTAGATTTGGTTGTGAAGCCACCCAAAATCAAAATTACTGAAGGAAATAAAAAACAAAAATATAGAGATGAAGAAAATTACCACTTCCTTGCACTAAACTAGCAAAGGGGAGATGTGAGTGTTGTATATATAGCCAAATAAGGGAAAATAATTCCAAGAGGAGTAATAACTCCCAATTTTTCAAAATAGGTGGAAGTTTTACTTGTAAAATTCCAAATTACATGATTGCACCTACTTAGATAAAGACAAAAAATGGTTATAAGAGGTGGAAAATAAATCCAAAAGAGGATGTGAGACTCAGCTACCCAAAGGTGGATGAGAGAAACACATGTAATTGATGGATTATCCCACATGTCCTCATGTCTAATATAACTTAAGTAAGCTTAATAATATGTTTAGAAAAATAAATACTCCATAACATATGAAAAATAAGAAAACTACACTAATAGGTAGCATATACAAATATAACTTTACTTCTAACTACTTGTGGTGGTTTTTTCCATCTTCCAAAATATTATCCTAATCTTAGATTGTGTCACATAACTCTAGTTTTGCTACAAGTTCTCCTAAATCATTGTACATGCTTCCAACAAACACTAATTTTGTATATAATTATTATTTACTTCAAATGAATTGCAATTGTTATTATACCACCAATACATGTAAATAAACCATGTATGTTGCACCTCAAATTACTACCATAATATAACCTCATGGTAGTCAACATAAATACTATATTGTTATATTTCACTATAATGTTCTCTCCAAACAAGCTCTTCATACAAGGAACCTTTGTGGGTGAATATCACTCAAATCCTATTAGTTTTGCAAGTAATTTTAGATAAATACATGAATATTATATATAACAAAAAAGTGTTTGAAGATCATAATGGAGCTCCTTTAAAAAACTTAGATCCCTCAAACAAAATAGAACATCCCCCCTTGGTGGAGGATATCTCATGATATCTTTAGATCTTCTTAAAAACTTCTCTTCATTCTAAGATTTTTTCTCTTTTACCTATCTCAAATTCCTAAATTAGGGTGTTTCCAATTTTACTATATTTTTTTGTAACTTAACCCATTTTTTGGGTTAGTTTCTCAATTTTTGTGCAGGTTCTTGATAGATCTAGATTCCATATATTATTAGGATTATTTAATTCTAATTTGATAGCATCATAAGACAAAAATAGGATTACCCCTTTAGTGGAATATCTATGCCCTTTAGTAAAACACTTGTGCCACTTTAATGTAGATCATCTCTAATAATTCCCAAGTTTTGGCCATAGGTCTTTGATAGTATTCTAAACACTTCCTCTCAAGTCATCACCCCATTAGGTGCACATACTTTATTTTCTACCCTTGCAAGTTTCTCTTTTATATTTAGTCATGAATGTTTCCAATCATCCACCTCTTACTTCAATGTCGGCAGTCTCAACTCTTATACATTTCAATTAGTTTCAAATTGGGAACTTAGGCTAAATAGTCTTAATTTTTTCTAGCTTAATGAATGCTTAGGAAGAAATAAATCTAGCTTTCCATCTCTTTTTTCTTTTCTTTTACTCATAGAAACTAAAAACATCCTCTTTAGATTTATCATGTTTCAATCTTGTAAATAAGGCATTAGTTAATCTCTATAAAAATGATATTTAAAAATGGTTAAAAAGATAAATATTATTATTTTTATCATTGTCAAGTACGATAATAGTTTGATGTATGAGACCCTCTTGGTAGACAAGTACAAAAAGAAACATTTCCAATTTACTATGTATCAAGTCCTATAAGGTGTACATAGGTCAAATTCTTATTCTTGAATAAAACTTGTATCTCTTCTATGGTTTACAAACACCTTCATCATTTCACCCACTAAAGATCAAATACATTTATATGCAATCCCTACATAAATAGCATAACCAATTCATCTTTAAGGTCTTATGAAAGAAAAAAGTAAAAATAAATAAATTTATATTTAATTTTTTTAACCAACTACCTATCCCTTAGACCCAACCCCTATCCCCTTCAATTATCTTACCCCCAATACCTAAAAAAAATGATTACCCTCTCTACCCCTAATACTTAATGATATATCTATCTATTTTTTCTACTATTAAATACCCATTATGAACTAATGTGCTATGATAATGCCTATCTAGTAATGCCCTCAAGATTCCACCACACATGAGATCACACATTCAAAATTTTCCAAGGCCACTATTAAGGCTACAAATACCAACCTAAGGCACTAATTAAGACAACCTCCCAAACAACCAATCATCTTTTCTTTTTTCTCCTAATTCCAAACATATATAACTGGATATCAAGTGCATTTTTGGAACTCCTACCAACAAAACATGACTTATAATACCAAGGTGAGAAATTCCTAAAATTTGTTGGATCAAAGAATACTAGCACCCCATTTGAATAGGTGTTGACAAAGAGAATTTGTACACTTATCCGATGGGAGAATCTATAGTACAAAAGTGTAGCATCTAACCTAAAGGAAGTGTTTAGATTTATCACAAAGAGCTTAACATTGATAGGGTCATTCCTCTAGTCTTCCTTGAACCATGCCAAATTCAATTCAAAAGCACTTCCAATGTTTCATACTCTCACTTTCCTTTTAAAAATTACATATTCTTGACCCAACTCTTGTATTAATTTAGTTTAATTTGAATAAATATAAGTACAATTATGCTTACTATTATATTTCTCAAAGTATATCTTAGATATGTGTTAAATTAGACTAATATATTAAAAGAAAGAACCTAAGTGATAGTTTATTTTTGTTACACACTATTAACCTAGGGTTCATTAATTTTGTTCTTTACAACTAGAAGTGCCTGGAGATGAGAGATAGATATTGGAGGGGATTCTACTAAAGGATAGGAGGAATGATTTATGAAAGAGGATAAATGTTACATCCTGTTTCATAGTTACCGAGTTACTTTTACCATTATGAGTGAAAATGTTGATAAATGTAAATTGTGACTTTAATATGTTTGTTGGGTGAATGAAATATGTGAATATGCAATAAGATGTTAATGATTTCAAAAGAATGAATATGTTTCAAATTGATGGAATGCTAAGTATTGCAATGTGAACGTTTTAATGCTTTATTGATAGAAATGTATTATGATGCAAATGGATTTATTATGAATGTCTAACTACCTTGATGTTGAACTAAGATGAATGCACATATAGATTCACTCCCCTGAAAGGGAGGGGAAGTATCACTCAAGAGAAGTGATTGGTCAAGTAACCCTTAATGAAACCTAATTGAGCTTTCACACACTAACTTCTAGTTTGGTCAAGTCAAGTCAAATTAGTTTGGGAATCAGGTAAGTAATCCTTGGTCATAGTTTGAGGATAAATTGAATGACTTTGGTTTTGTTCTTCAGTCCTTTGAAAGTACCTGTTTGAGGTTTTCGAGTGAAAGACCTTCTTTGTGTGTTTATGTGTATACCTCTGTCAATAAGTATATACACATTGAATGTATATATGTATATATGTTGAATGATAACTCATGCATATGATTACATAATATGCATAAAGATATTAGTTGCACATTTATGACATATAAATAAATGTATGCACTTTGTGTATCTACTCATTGATGAAGAAAAATATATGCGTGTCTAATATTATTAAATATTAAATAATGTTAAATTGTATATATTGATATATATATAAGTATATATGCATGTATTTGATAATACATACATACATACGTATATGTATTAATATATGTTATATCTTGGAATATATATGTAGTAGGTTAGCATTTGAATGTTTGTGTATATGTATACTTCATATATACCGATATATGGTTTTATGATAATTAAAATAATATATTTATGTATGTGTAAATATTAATATATATGTATGTATGTATTCAATGTTCCATACTACATACATACATATTAATATGTGAATGATAAGCAAAGGAATTATGAGGAAAATGATAATATGAGAATATACATTCGAATATCAAATGATGCATCTATGATTTGATAAGAAAATATATATATATATATATAATTTGTATATATATATATATAATTTGTATATATATATATATAATTTGTATATATATATGTATATATAAAGAATTAATAGCGATAGATATTAATAAGCACATAGAATTCCTATTGTATTGAAACATGTGATGACATGATGATTAACCATAAAGGTTGTATATATGTTTATAGCATTGAAATATGAGGAGAGATTTTAGCACATATATAAGTGTTGGCAAAGCATAGACATGTGCATACATAGCGCATTATGAGGCAGTATGAAAACATATCATTGCATAAAGTATTTTGTAGCTGAGTAAAAGGAAACACATAGAGTGGAATGAGGGCATAATATAGCAGGTGTCACATGAAATAAGGAGTGTATGGCGCAACAATGAAATGTGCATAATGGCAGCGCTATAGTCATTCATTATGCATTGACAAGCCTGCAAATACAACACAATGTATAAGAGACTCAGTCAAAAGTAATAAGAGATATTTGAAAATGCATTTAAAATGTTAACTTGGTCATAGCACAACAAACACCAAAAACACAATGGCAAGTTTTAGGTGGTGCCAAAATATGAAAACTACATTGCAAATAGAAGTCTAAATTGTTAAGCACTGTCCAGCAATGGAAGACAAAGTAAAAGATGAACCAATCAAATAGAAGTTAGCATATTATGAGTTGACCTATTTAATCTTTCACCTTGCATTTTTGGAACACATTCTTGTTGTCTCTGTTTCAATCAATCTACTGCTCTATTTTGATGAGTATTAATTTTAAATGTTGTCACCCATTGTTATTAGTTGTTGATTTGATCTTAATAAGTTGAGAAGTGTCATTAAACATAGCTTGAATGTAGGAAACTAAGTCTCATATTTTTGTATAAATAGGGGTGAAGATTACTTCATTTGGATGCATTATTGACTTGCACACTACTGCTTTTTATCTAAGTTATTCTTGTTTGTGTTGAGGATTTGTTTGTGAGAAGAGTTAAGAGAAGTTTTGTGAGACTTTATGTGAGTGGAGTTGGAGAATTACTAAATAGTCTTGGAGTAGATTAAGCCCGAAAGTCAGTTAATTTCATTTGGGATTAGCATTTAATAGGTATGTTATTCTACTCTTTTATGTTTATTTCATTTTGAAAAGATTGAGTGTTGTTGTTTGTCTTGTGTGGCAAAATGCCTTGATTTTATAGGTTAGGTAAAGATTATGTTTTGAAAGAATCTTATTATATTTACATCTTATGAACCTTACTTGAGTGTTTGTACATACTCCGTGTTAAGGAGTAATTACATTTGTTAGTATTATATACTAGGGAAAGAAGAAGATTAGAATAAGCTATAGAAAGTTCATAGATTACCTTGGAATTAGATTATCCAATGGAATAAGAATAAGTAACTTGTATTTGATAGTATATTATGCTAGGTAAACCCTAGTGATTAACGAGGTTAGTAATACAACAATAATGATGGTATAAGAAATATGACGTCATTGATAGGTTGTAACGTCATGCAAACCATATTGTTAGTCAAAACTTGAACTATCACTTGATCATTGCTTTACTTGATTATTGATTGGAACCCTAGGTTGAGAATAACCTACATGAATGGTATGATCATTGATTACTGATTTTATCCTGGAATTAGGGTAAAGTGGGGATGATATTATCCTAAGTGATTAAGTTGAAGGCCTGAATTTTTGAATTACTATTGATAGAAGCCATAGGTGGGAATACCCTATTTAGTTGGAATTGTTACTTGAATGTAGACACGTAAAATGTACTGATTAACGCTATATGCTTGATCCCCATTAACTAACACCAATTCATCCTTAATCATCCCTTGGTCTATCCATTTAATCAAATACTCTTATTTGATCAAATTAATCAATTTTCCTCCCTTAATTAAATAAATCATTTATCTGATTATGTCATTCTCTCTTGTTAATTAAATCAATCAATCTGATCTAATTATCTCTATTTAATTAAATAATTCATTTTATTTGATTAAATCTCTAAAGTCTATCTCTATTAAATTAAATAAATTAAAACCTTATTTGATTTAATATAACCAATCATCCCCTTTAGTTAAATAAAACAAAATATTCATTTAACTATCTCTAAAATTCACATTCTTCTCATCATTGATTTAAATCAACCCATAAATCTAAGTCAAATTTGTCACATCATCTAATCCCTCATTAAATTAATTAACCCTTGATTAATTTAATTCTAATCCATGTCCCATCCTCTAACTTTTGCCACTTGCACATGAAAATAGATTTAATTCATTTATTAAATCCCTATTTTCTCTCAACATGGCATAATAGGGGAATATTCTTCCAAATTTGAAATCCTTCCAAGTGGACTTTGTCCTTCCAACAAGACATTTATTTCATCTTTTGAATTGAGCCAAGTGGCATTTAAGACATTCCTTTTCCCTCTTACATTTCATTTCATTATTTTCAAATTCCACCTAATTGCATTTATGGGTACATTCATCAAAATGTGCACATCCTTCATCCATCCATCTCTTGACAAGTGGCATCTTGCCATTGGTTGAAAGTTAGTCCCACATTGCTTCATTTTGGGCATTTCTCCATCTTGTTTTTCCATAAATAAAAGGTTTCTCTCCTCATTTAATCATCCACAATTTGAGCAAACTGACTATATTCAATTTCATCTTCAAGCATTAGCATTTTCATCAATTTCATCAAGGCATAGCTAGGTTATTGCAGGTTTTCTCCATGGAATTAATTTGAAGCAATCACCAAGTGGATCAATCATCACCAAATCATCAAAATCTTGCATAGGAGTTGGGAAAGGGCCAATTTTTGCATCAAATTGGCACCAACTCCCCCATAAGATCTAGAGTTTTCATGTTTTTAATAGGATTTGATATATCTTCTTTCTTTTTCATTGTGTGCTTGTTTTTATTCCTATTTTGAGCATTGCTAATGGATTTTATGGGGAACTTTTATCTTGGATTGCATTTGAATATTGAGATACATTTTGGCGCTAGAAGGAGGGCAGATCTCATTTTCTAATCACGTTTTAATCAAAAATTTCATGTTTTTTATGTTTTTTTGGTGTCTACAGGAAAGTGCACCGCTAGCAGACTAGAGTTGGTATTCAAAACCGCTACCTCACCAGTGTCGCCATATAGCCCCACTTCAAATTTCAAACTATGACACTTCAGTGCTCCTGCCCAAGATTCAAATTTTTAAACTGCACCGCTGGTTCTATTTTCACGTGCTGGAATTTTCAAATTCCAAACTGCACCGCTGTGCAAAAGAGCGACGCAATCACACTCTCTTTCCCTGCTACAAAATGATGCTGACTGATAAACGGCGCTATATATAACTAATAGATTCTTTCAAACTGCAACACTTGTGCAGGTTCCACTACTGGAGTAAAGGAAAAAGTGAAATCTCATTTTTTTATGACATGTGCTTTTTTAATTATGATCATTTGGGTTACTACTTGCTTTTCTGACCTCTTTTTTGTAGTTCTAACTGGTTTCTTGGTAGGTTGGCTTATTCAAGGTGAAGAAAGGAAATCCCGTGGAGGTCTCATAATGACATCATTATCTCATGATACCAAGTGTTTTTGAACACTTTAGTGTTTTTTTAACACTCTTAGAGAATTCACAATTTCTCTTGAAAAATTGTTATCTTTCATGTGCTTAGGACCTAAATTTCTTTTGGGCTCTAAAAAGAACATTTCAATTTTTGCTACAAAGGGCTTAAAAAGAACATTAGAACAAACTCACTAGATTTGTTTTGAGGATTAACAATTGAACAAGGAAATTTTCACATTTCCTTTGGTGTTTTAAAAAGAATCAAATGATTGCTTTGTGGGTTTAAAATGAACAAGTGCTTCTTTATTTTTTAATTGCTTTCCCAAAGTAATACCATCGAAAGGATGTATGTGCTTCTCTCGTGCCTCACAGCGATCTTGAGAATCAAAAGGCCTTTTGGTGATCTTAAGTTGGGTAAAGTAATTGCCTCCACATTTCATTTTGGGATTAAAATTGAACAAAACATCTTGAGAGTGTGAGTGGAGCGTATTGGGTACATTCTCTCTCTTTGTGTTGCAAAAAAGATTGATCGGGTTACGGGTATTGTTTTTCTCGCTTTTGTTTATCTTAGAGGGCCTGCCTTGTGGGAAAAAGTAATCACCCAAGGGAATGACCCAACCGATAACACACTAAAGCCAAGTGTATTTCCAGCCAGTATATAAATGTGGATACTGGAACAAAGGCCAGTATCACGTAGTTGGTTCTAACGAGAAGGGAAGCAATGGTTTCTCGCCATATTGATCAATCCTTATGAATGGAAAGTCTGAATTAAAAACCTTGTGTAGAAAAGGCCAAAATCCTTGATCTAGTCGTTTTGAAGCCGCCCCACACTTTTATGGTTTTTAGTAGAAATGGAAAGTATGCCATGGGAGTTTCATGGATTTTGATGCTTGGCTGCCCCGTATAAGTGAGTGTCGTGGAGGGGAGCCAGTGGGGTCAAACATCTAACCATTTGCTAAAAATAAGCGTAGCTGGACTTGTCCAAGTGGGGATTCAACAAATACAGTCTTTTATAGCCATAAGGTTGTACTTGTTCTTGGTTACAAAACACTTTGCTTTATCATAAACATTTGGAAACAAACATTCAACATTGTCATCAAAACTTCAAACCCTTTAGGAAGCAAATATCTTTGACAAAATTCATGTGTTATTGCTTGCCCTTGGGATTTTATCCTTAGAGGTTTCTAAACACTTGGATTTACATCTCAATTTGCTTACTAAAGTCAACAATAGGTAACTCTTGCCTTGATTTCATCAAAGTTCCACATGATATACTTTGTGGAATGAGAATAAGTTAAGACATTAGACATCTAGTTTCAAAAGCTAATCAAGAGATTGTTTGTGGTAAAAAGAAGTCACTAAGCAAAGCTAAGAACAATTGAACCCCACACATGTGTCTCCAATGATTTCACACAAGATCAAAATACAAAAACCAAATTCAAAAGCTCTTCGTCCAAAAGAACATCAAAAGCGTCTCTCAACGCTCTACAAATTCAAATGAAGATTACTTTTCAACTTTTACATAAGAGCTTCAAGAAACAATGCCAATTTGTATTAGTTCTTTTATCAACAAAATCCAAATCTTTTTCGGGAATTTCAACATCTTGTTTAGAGTAAAGCATGTTCTTCAATACTGAGGTCTTGTAAACAAGAGTCTTTTTAGGTACACCTAGGATCAAAATCAAAACTTTCATCCATCTTTCAAACATCAAACCAAAATCATCTCACCAACAACTCTTGAAAATCTTGAAGTCATTTTTCATGCTAGACTTTTTGGCAAATCAAATCCATGAATCAAAATCCTTGAAACAAATCAAAAATCCTTGAAACAAATCAAAATCCTTGAAATCAAACATCAAAATCAATCTTGTTTAGCTAGGTACATGTAGATGCATCCCTCTTCATGTTCTTAGTTGAATAACTATCAAATCATTTTGTTGAGCTAGGTATATGTAGATGCATCCTTCTCCATATGCTTAGTTGAATTATCATCTTGTTTGAATAGGTGTGGGTGGATTCATCCTTCTCCCTACACTTAGTCAAATTATCATTTTGTGAGCAAGTCTATCCCATAGATAATATCCAACATCTTGGGATCCATTTGTTCATTATCCAAAATCAAAGAAATCCAAAATCAAATCAAGGTCAATCCAAAAATCCAAGAATCCAAAAAAAATCCAAGAGTCCAAAAAGTCCCAAAATTCTAGCATCCCCTCAAGATCTTCTAAGGGTTCAATCATCCACATCATCCATCTTTCACACACTTCATCATTTCACTTTTGATCCTTAAATCATCCTAAATTTTCTCTTTTGTGCCTAAAGTTAGATCAATCCAAAAAATTAGAGATTCATCTCCCACATTCTTAAAAATTGATCCCTATTTTATGGTGCAAACTAGATCTCAACACAAGAGGAACATGGAAGCCAACAAAGAAACATCTACTTCAAGTGACCTAAGCCAAACAAATTTTGAAATGAATCCCATTGGATCAAGCAATCCTCTAACTAACTTTCCTTCATCATCACAAAATCCTCAAGCGGAAGGTCAAGTAGAGGCTATCACCAATAATTCCTTTGGAATGACACAAGATGAGATCACCAAGATGGTCCAAAATCCCGAGAATCATAAAATTATCAACATCATGATGAGACTCAATCCCTCACTATACATGCTTGAATTAGCAAAACAAGGGGCTAAACTCCCTTTCGATTTCAATGTGAGCACCATTGTGGAACCACCTTTTGGGGTCATCTCCAATTTCATCCATGCCCCCAATTTCATCTACACCTCCATTCCAAAACATCACTCAACCCATCCCCCAAATTACATCATCCATTGCTCCAACTCAACCCATTGTTAACAAAGGGAGCCCATTTCTTAATGCATTATAAACACACCCCCTTGTGAATAATTAAGATTTGGACGCAAACACCATCTTGGGGAAATCCATCCCATAAAATTCATCACATCCATATGTCCCCCTCACCATTCATGATCCTAATAACCCATCATCATCATTTCGCGCAACACCTCAAACTTCTCTTCTAATAACCTTGTAAGGAGAAGGAGACTTATTTGGACTAGGGGGCATATTTGACACTACATCTTCATCATTCTCCCAAGGGAGTATGCCAATCACTTTTCCACTACTTCCACCATTTCCATCAATATCCACACCACCTCTCAATTTAGGGCTTCCCCCTTTACCAAACATCAATCAACAAAATCAAATCAATCCACCAATCATCAATCAAAGCATCTTACCAAATCCTCCCATCTTGCCATCGACATCGCAACAATAGATGACAACCATCCTGATAACGCAAACCACCACCATCACATCATCAACCATGCCCCAAACATCTCAAAACATGGTCTCACAAGGACCAAGCATATCAATCGTACCATCCACCACTCATATCCCAATCATCAATATGATAGTTCCTCTCATCACCACAACAAACACTATACCAAATCTTCCACCACCACCACCACCACCACCAAACACAAATGTATCAAGCCAATATATAATTGCATTACAAGTTGCTCAACAAGTTGCCTATCAAAAGGCACTTCAACAAATCCAAAATTGACAAACTACACAACTAGCTGCTTAGCAAGTGCAAACACAATTAACAACACAAGTCACTCAAGCAACACAAGCTACTCAAGCCGCACAACAAGCGCAACAAGCACAACATGCACATAAAGCTACTTAAGCCCAAGCCCTATTACAACAAGAACAAGCTACCCAACAAGCATAGGCACAAGCGAAAGCTCGAGCCCAATATTAAGCTCAATAGGCACAAGTGAAAGCTCAAGCCTAGTATCAAAGTCAACAGGCACAAGGACAAGTGCAAGCACAAGCACAGTTTCTCGCACAACAAAAAGTAGCCCAGTAGCAAGCATATCAACAAGCATTGAAACAACACTAAGAGCAGTAAGAAGCAGCCCAACTAGTAGCTCAACAACAAGCATTGTTGGTACAACAACAACAAGCTCAACAACAGGATCAACAACAAGCGTTGTTGATACAACAACAAGTACAAGCATACTTGGCGCAGTAGAATGTGTAAACACCAACCAATCCACCCACCCCTCCAACAAGTGAACCAACACAAAACACCTTCATCCCACCCCTTGATCTGCAAAACAATGTAGCAACATAGATCAAGTTACTCTCACAATAAGTACTTGACCTTCAATCAGGGAGAACCATAAAAACACCCAGCAATTTGTATCCCTATCCATTTGAAAAGAGCCTTGTAATGAAACTGTTCCCAAAGGGATTTGAGATCCCCAAATTCAATAAATACCGTGGGATGGGAAACCCTGAAGATCACATAAGGGAATTCCAGGTTCATTGCATGGAAGTCGCATATGACGATACCTATCTGATGCAGCTATTTCCTAGAAGTTTGGCTGGCCACGCCATGGAATGGTTCTCTCGCCTTCCTCCTAACATCAAGAAGTTCCAAGAAATAGTAGACGTATTCATCAAAAATTATGCATTCAACATCGGTATGGATGTCAGTCTAGAGGAACTATCAGCTCTGAAACAAGGTAAGAACGAATCATTTGCTTCTTTCCTACAATGATGGCGATCCAAGGCCAATCGGAGCAAATGGGTCATTCCAGAAGAACAACAAGTTTGCACCATTATATCCCATCTCAACGGAGCCTTGGCATTCCATCTTAAAGTGCAAGGTATCACCACATATGAATAGTTGATCTCCAAGGAACTCAACATCGAACGAGCCCTTATTTCACAAGGAGGATCACCTACATATCCTGAACAACCAAAAAAGTTCCCATCCAACAACTATAATGAGAAACCTCACACATGGGATAGGAACATAAATGTCACAAATGATGGTGTGGTTGATGCTAAGGTCATCATCAGTGCTCCTCGGCAAAACCCCAACAACCCCAAAACCACCATCAAAACAACCATCAAGCTAACACAGCGACACAACAACCAAACAACGTGAATGATCAAAGGGGACCACCCCGGAAAAAAAAAAACTCCCCCAAGTGGAAGTACACTACCCTTGTGGAACCACTCAAGGTCATCATGAATAAATTAATAAACAAAAACCTCATCAAGGCTCCCACCTATGAGAATTACCAGGAACCAGATGTGAAACCACCTTGGTACAATGAAAAATAGCTCTGTGACTTTCACAAAATCAAATGGCACACCACTAATAGTTGCATGAGGTTAAAAAACCTAATCCAAGACCTCATTGATCAAAAAATCATAAATGTGGAGTATCCAACAGGAAATTAGAACCTCAAAATCTACACGAATCTGGTGCCTAATCATAACAACAAAGGGAACAATAACAATGATAAGGGGAAGGGAACATTCAAAAGAGTCAATCATGTATATGACCATGTCATTGCATCCCTAGATGAGTATTGTGCTACTATCACCATCAAAGGAGCCCACGCTGATTGTGGAGTCACCACAAGAGGCAGAAAAATCACCATTGCAGGGTCATCTCAGCTAAATAAAGCACACAATTCCAACCCAAGATCCATTCCCAATGGCTATAATGTCCTTAACCAACTGAAAAGAATCCCAACACAAATCTCCATCATGGAGTTACTAAAAATTTCATCTGCCCACTGAAAGATCCTTGAGGAAACATTGGCTTCATCCACCATCCCCGTGAATCTTGATGCAGACCAATTCCAAGCTATGGTCAGAAACATCATTACCCCAAATCTCCTTACATTCTTCGATCAAGATTTTCCCACCCAACCATCTCACAACCACACACTCCATTTGGAGGTCCTAGTGCATAAAAATAAAGTCAAGCGAGTCTTGGTGGATGGAGGTGCAGGTTTAAACATTTGTTCCCTCAAGCTCATTAAGAACTTGAAAATCTTTGAGGATTCCATCGACAAAGGAAAAGGAATCACAATCAGGGCGTATAATGATCAAGAAAGAGTATCCCAAGGCACAATCCAAATCCCTATTCAAGTAGGGCCAACAATCATGGAAACTGCCTGTCAGGTCCTTGACCTTGATCTGCCTTATAACATTCTCTTGGGGCATCTGTGGATCCATGCAATGCAAGCAATGGCATCAACCTTCCATCAATGTCTCAAGTTCACATATGAAGGCCAAGAGGTCACCATCCATAGGGATCTCGAACCATTCTCTTACTACAAGAACCTAGAGGCAAAATATTATAAAGTCTCTCAAGTACCTAAAAATGATGAAGGTCCATCAACTCCATGCATTGATCTAGCCACTCTCGCTCCCACTTCTATGATAGAGACACCCGCCATCTCCACCATCTCTGATATCAAATTCATCATCCAGGACAATAGTTGCGGAAACTATACAATTCCCAAAAATGCTTTTGTAGTAGGAGAGTTACCACAATCTCCCAGATCACGAGGACGACCACAATCAAATGAAGCCTCCACATCCCAAACATCCACTGAAGGATATTCCAACTTCAAAAGGTGGGGATATCTCAGCTGAGAAGTAATAGAGGAGGACCTATCCCATCTCCTATGCCAAGACAATAGACTAGCAGTTGATCTACCTATGGATGAAAATAGTAAGGTTTTACAAATGATGCTCGCCATGGGCTATGATAAAAACATGAAGCTGGGACAAAATGATAACGAGCTTCTAATACCCATCATTCCTGAGACGCAAATGAGAAATCTTTTCCTTGTCTATACCCCTCTGAGTATAACCATACGTGGCTGAAATCCCCAAGTTAAGAAAGTCAAAATTCCTCAGCAAACAACAGTTGCCCTTAAATTGCATGTATCCACTAGTATGCCTTTAGACAATTTCACCTTTGACATCACTGAGGTGTGTAGTAGTGAGGATGATGAACCTAAGAGAGCTATACCTGCACTATTTGAAGACTCTAACCTCTTTATGATCAACACCCTATCCTATGAGTCTGAAAACCAATCCCATGAGATAAAGCTAGTCTACCCCCAACTCATCGATCACGGCCAATGAGGACTGCCAATTCTTGACACATTCGAAAATGATGAGGCACTCTCAGAATTCATGGGACTGCGGGATAATATTCCATGTGGGGATCATAAAGCAGGATTCATCATCGAGCTGGACACACATGCATACTATGGGGAAACAATTGAATCCCTCAACTGCAAAAGCGAAAAAATTGAGAATAATCTCTAGGTCCTTGAGTGAAAACCACACTATGGAACTCTTCAACCCGAAAATAGTAAAAAGAAAGGATGCATCCGACGGTGAAAACCTCTTTGAGGCGCCCGAGGATGGGGGATTCAATCTTCCTCTTAGAGATCTCCATCAAGAAAAATCAGCGGTCCTAGCCGAAAAATGCAACCAAGTCAACTTGGGAACAAAATAAATCCCACACATTACATTCTATGTAGAATCATTACTATCAGAGGAACAAGAGCTCCTAGCAGCCTTCTTAAGAGAGAGACAAGTTAACTTTGCATGGAGCTATGTGGACATGCCCCAGCTCGATCTAGAGATTGTGGTTCATCATCTAGCAGTCTACCCTGAAGCAAAGCCTATCAGACAAAAAATAATAAAAATACATCCTCAGATCGCCTACTAGTCAAGATGGAATTGAAAAAGCTACTTGATGTAGGATTCATACGACCAATTGACTATCCAGAATGGGTATCAAATCTAGTTCCTATTTCAAAACCTGATGGGGACATCCGAATCTGCATGGATTTAAGAGACCTAAACAAAGCATGTTCGAAAGATGATTTCCCATTGCCTAACATTGACATGATTGTAGAGATGACTGCGGGACATGAAATGCTTTCTCTGATGGACGGTTTCTCTAGGTACAACCAAATAATGATTGCAAAAGAAGACCAACACAAAATGGCCTTCACTTGTCCATGGGGGACCTACTACTGGAACATGATGCCATTTGGCCTAAAGAATGTTGGGGCCACCTACCAAAGAGCCATGGAATTAATCTTTCATGACATGATCTACAAAAATGTCGAAGATTACATTGATGACATACTAGAAAAATTCAAAAAGAGGAGAGATCACACAATAACCTTGAGTGCTACAAGGTTTAAATACAAAGAAGTGTGTCTTCAGTGTACAATAAGGAAAGCTACTGGGATACATAGTGTCAATGAGGGGTATTGCAATAGATCCTACCAAGGTAAAAGCAATCCTCGAGATGGAGGCACCCAAAACATTGAAATAGTTGAGAGGCCTCCAAGGAAGGCTTCAGTCCATCTATAGATTCATAGCACAACTAGTAGACAAGCAAAACCCATATTCTCATCTACTCCACAAGGGGGTAGCGTACAAATGGGATGACAAATGTGAGGAAGTCTTCAATAAAATCAAAGAATATTTGCTCGCACCTCCTATCCTCATGCCACCAATCCCAAGAAAGCCACTAATCCTTATGTGTCAGAAATAGCAGCAGCCCTTGGTGCTCTCCTAGCTCAACATGATGAAAAGGGGACAGAGAGGGCCATCTATTAAATCAGTCACACAATGGTCGGGCATGAGTTAAACTACTCATTCATCAAAAAAGCCTATCTAGCAGTAGTGTTTTCTTCACAAAAGTTCAAACACTACATATTGGCACACAAATTTAAACTCATCGCCAAGATCGACCCCCTAAAGTACCTATTGTCAAAGGAAATGCTCATAGGAAGGATGGCCAAGTTTGTCATGATTCTATCTGAATACAACATCGAGTATGTGCAACGAAAAGTAATCAAAGGTTAAGTGATCGCATATCAGCTTGCAGAAGCACCCATGTATTCAGAGAATCCACTTATATAAGAGTTTCCAGATGAATCCATCTTTAATCTCAACATAGTCAACCACTATAAACTCTACTTTGATGGTTCCTACACACAACATGGATCAAGAGTCAGTGTCTTCTTCATCACCCCGTAGGGGGACTGTATACCAAGATCATACAAGTTGGAATTCCCCTACACTAACAACATTGCAGAATACGAGGCTTTAACCATAGGTCTCAAAATAGCAGTGCAGTGGCACATCATGACCCTCAAAGTATATGGAGACTCCCAGCTAATAATAAATCAAGTGAATGATGAGTACCAAACAAAGGATGATAAGTTGAATCCATACAAAAATTTGGTAGAGAGCCTCAAAGAATCATTCATTGATATCACATTTGAGTAGATTCCCAAAGCAAACAACAGAGTAGCAGACGTCATGGCAACAATTGGATCCTTACTGGATATCCCTCACAATGTCCCAAAACATGAATTCTTGGTAGAGCAACTTTTTGTACCCGCATTTGAGGTACTAGAGTCAAAATTTGTGTGTGAAATCATTGGTCCTAGTGATCCCTGGTACCATGACATTTATACCTACTTGTGAATAGGGGTCCTCCCTGCTGACTTACCCTCAAGCCTAAAAAGAACCTTTGTCAAGAAAGCATCTCGGTTTGTCATCCTAGGAAACACCCTTTACTGTAGGAGCATAAAAGGAACCTTATTACATTGCCTAAATGTTGCAGAGGCATTGACCACCTTAACTAAGGTACATAACGATATTTGTGGTTCACACTCGAGTGAAATGACCTTGGCCAAGAAATTGTTGAGGACGGGGTATTATTGACCTACTATGGAAAGAGAAGCACATGACTACATCAAAAAATGCCTACAATGTCAGCAACATGGGGACCTCATCGATGCTCTAGCTCAAGAACTTCATCCCATCATCACACCATGGCCCTTTTTGTAGTGGGGGCTCGATCTCATTGGAAAAATAACCCCCACCTCATCCAATGGCCACAAGTTTATCATTACCACCACTGAATATTTCACCAAGTGGGTGGAAGCCATACCAATGGCATACATAACTGGAAAGCAGATATCAAAGTTCATCCTGAACTATCTCATATGTCGATACGGTGTTCTCCAAGCTATTATCTCAGATAATGGGACACCTTTCAAGAATCAGGACATTCGTGACCTTTGCAAGAAATTAAAAATCCAACATCGCTTTTCCACCCCATACTATCCCCAAGGCAATGGCCAAGCAGAAGCCACCAATAAAACCATTCTAAAAATCCTCAAAAAGATAGTCAATGATGTAGGTCATGACTAGCATCTGCAGCTAAATCCCACTCTCTAGGCCTATCGAACCAACATCCACACAACCACTGCCCATTCTCCCTGGTCTACGGATCAAAAGCCATATTGCCCATCGAGATTGAGCTCCCATCACTAAGAATATCATTACAAAATCTTATCATGGATCAAGAATACAAAGTATCATGACTAAACAAGCTAGAGCTACTAGATGAGCAATGTATGGACACTTTAAATCATTTACAAGTCTATCAAAATCGACTCAAGAAGAGCTATAACAAAAAGATCAGGAGTCGAACATTCCAAGTTGGAGAATTGTTACTAAAGGAGAATCAGAAGAATGTCCCAAATCCAAACAACAAAGGAAAATTTGAACCCAACTGGTTGGGCCCATTTGTTATCACAACGAGCTACAAGTTAGGGGCATATCAGTTATCAACACCTGAAGGGGAACCTCTATAGGAGCCCATCAACAACTCCCATCTCAAAAAGTTCTATGCCTAAATATTTCAAGGTATAAAACCAAAAAATCAAAAAAGTTAGAAAACGTCCTAAAAAAATGGTTACCCTGATGAAAACCTGGAAAACAGGTGTCTTGGTGACAAAATAAAATAAAAAATAAATCAGAAAAAAGGTTCAAAAATAGTAAAGAGAGAAAAAATCATCCTCTAGTGAAAACCACTTCGGCGACGCTTTGGACAAGTACCTTGGTGAAAACCTGGCAAACAGGCGCCTTGTGTAAATAAGCACTTTCCATCCACTAGGATCTTCACAACTCATTCTGCACACTTCCATCATCCATCACATTCCATATCCCCATCCATCATCCGTTCAAAATCCGCATCATAGCTTGGTCCCGTGTCCATGTCATGATCCCTCGTAGTTCTAATCGACCCATTCTCAAGGTCAGTTTTTCCTACCTCTATTAGAGTAGTCTATTGTTTCAAGCTAGGGACATGTTCTTATTGGATTGGATTCGTATATATTCTTGAAGTCCCTAAATCCAAAAAATCCAAAAAACATCAAAGAAACCAAAAAATCCAAAAACATTCACAAAATCAAAAAATCCCAAAACATTCAAAACATATCAAAAATCCCAAAATAGGTCAAAAAGTCAGGAAAAGTAAAAAAAAGAGTCGTCTTGTCGAACTACGGGTCTCGAGCCTTGAACGTAAGGTTGATCTCTGATCATCCCCCGAGACACTTAGGTCAGTCCTTTAGGAGTCTGTGATAATAAACTGGCAATCCACTTGTTCATATCTCATCAATAATCGAGTCTATGTTAGTCGAACTATGTGGTCTCTGCATGTATAACATAGGCAAGGCTAATCTGATCAGAGGCCCCTAGGATAGGTCTTTAGGTTAGTCTCTTGGTCAAAATCTCAGAAAACCCCAAAACATTTGAAATTTTGAAAATCAAAACATTTGTAAAACCTCAAAAATACCAAAAACAACCTCAAAACATTTCAAAAACTCCAAAAACATCCAAATACTTGAAAAAAAAATCCATCCATCTCATCTCGCTTTCACCTGAAATAAACATCATTCATAATAAACAATCATCATCCTCAACCTTTAGCAAAACAATCAGAAACAAGTCTAGCAGATTCAAAAGTGAAAACTCAAAACGTCAAAATCTTATGTCTAGGTCAGTATGTGAACAAGTTGGTCAACTCTTTGTATCAATAGCCTATCATCTAATCAGTCCCATATCAAATCATCTTATATCGTCATGTCCTAGGATGCATCCTTCCTACAATGGACATCAACATTAGGCATCACCGTAGTTTAGTCTTGGCTAGCAGTACTGAAAAACATTAGCTTGTTTGTTTACTTTATCTTTCTCTTTGATTTATCTTATTGTGCTCATTCCAAGGAGCTCTTGATGATGTATGAACAAAAGGATTTAGAGAGATAGGAATGGGGCAATGATCATTATCTTTTATCTTCTATTCTTGTTGGATATTTTTGTATTATAACCTTGGTCATGCGTGCTTTGTTTAGATGTATGGAGGATGTCTTAAGTATCTTGTTGACCACATAGGAAGGTGTGCCTTTCTATGTTTTGGCCTGAAATGTTTGAAATATCTGATCTACATTTTGAATAAGGTTTCGTACACCAGGTGTGAACAAGAGTACTCCTATTTGATTGTTGAGTCAAAGTCCATCACACTAGGTACAACACCATCTTGGTTCTTTATACCTTGATGCATCGTACCTATGTGTGTAATCAAACATAAGATAATTGACACTTTGAAAATCCCAACTCCTCGACAAGTAATCATCATCATCATCATCTCCAGTGTCTTGTTGGAATCTCTTGTTTCTTCTATCTCTTGCTTTTTGGGCTAACATGGTACCATGACAGTTAATCACAAATCATCATCACCATTGCATTCACCCTGTATTCACAAACCATCAGCACATTGCATATTACATATTGCATATCATAACATTGCATTCCAATTCATATTTAATATAGATTGGTTATTCTAAGCATCTCATGAATCATTACATTGCATTCATTTCACATAAACACACAAAAAACAATCATCCCATAAGCATTATAAACATCTACATCATTTGCATTCATTCTATCATAACATTGCATAATCATCCCATATCACATATAAGTATCCATTACACCATCACATATCATATATCAAAATATCCATGTCATAAACATCATTTGCATCCATCATATCATAGATATCGTCATAACATTCATGAACATCATTACACATATCATCATCATATCACATCATCATAAGTGCATATCATGCATAGAAAAAGTACATTACATCATAGCATCCATCACTGCATAATATAGATTTGTTAGTCTAAGCATTTGCACATCATAACATTTTGCATACATCATTAAAAAATGCATAAGAAAAGGTACTGAAAAAAAGAAATGCATCCATACATCATCACATAACATATTCATCACATAAACATCATGGCATCATAAGATAGAATCATTGCATAAGTATATAGAAACAAGAGTCATCCATAATAAAGATAGGACATAGCATATCACATCGGAATAACTACATTGTCATGGTACAAAAAAATAGATCAATGTACATGTGTATGCCAATAAGTACAAAGGGCTCTCTAGGGCTATCAAAAACGAGCCCATTAAGCACAAAAAGAATCCTATCTCTAATCAAAATAGCCTAACCCTACTAGCTGCTACCCTCGCCACTTGCTCTCTCCCCATGATCCTCTACAAGTATGTGGTATGTCCTTTGTGAAAAATCTAGGACTCAGCCTGGTCTCGACACAACCTGATAGTAGTGCAACCTGTAGTAGTCAGCCTCTTGGACGACCTCCCTATATGCTAGAAGTGATACCGTGCTTTGTGAGGAAGATGCATACATGCTCTCTAGCTGATGTTGTATGCCCATCTCTGTCATTTCCTATAGCTCTGCAACATGTCTTTGTTGGGCCGCCTGGTCCCACTCTAGATGTAGCTGATCTCTCTCAGCTGTAAGTGCATGCACCTAGGCCTGTAATTGTAAAATTTTCCTATCTCTAGGATCTGGCTATAGGGGTGGTTGCATGGGAGGCTAGTCCTAATCCCCATCTTTGGGCGGTGTCAGGATCCTATCCTAACGTCCTAGATCCTGGTCCTGCCAGGGGGTGTCCTATCTCTGCTCTCCCACTTGTGGATCTCTAGGTGGATGATCCTAGGGTCCATGATCCTAAACCTGATGAACTGGTGGTGGCCCTCCACCTCCCTGATCCTGATCTTCGTCCCCCTAGCCGCGTCCTACTCCCCTGCCTCTAGCTCTCCATCGAGTAGATGGTGTCCTCGAAACTGTAAGTCTCAGCGACAATCGAAACCAATCTTTGTAGGCCTATGTGGTCCCTGGATTTTCCTGTCCCTGGTCATATGGCCACGGCCTGACCACTAGCTATTTGAAAGAAGCAATTGCCTCCTGGGCTGGTATGTAACGGCCCCAAGAACTCTGGCTCATGGTCCTCACAAAAATAGCCACATACTAATCATCGGGCTTGTCCTGTGGCTCTTCGAACTGCCTCTATACCCTGCTCGGTAGGTATCTCTCGATAATCGTATGCTCTCACCCCTGGATTAGTCGGTCCTAGCGAGCAAAGAACAATAGTTGAACGTCATCGAACCAGGCGGGTTGTCCAAGGTATGGCCGCCATTTAAACACTCGCATATCATCAAGGACCCTCCTCCAATGAGGAATCTCGTGTTGCTTGGTGTGGGTGAAAGAAAGACCCCCTCTATACCGCCAGACAACTGGATCATCTAGCTCCATCATAACCTGAACCACTCTCGGATGAAGCACAGAGATATGTTCCCACGCCTAGACATGAAGGAGTGTGACTCCCGCCTTAAGTGCTTTGTCATCTAGATGAGAAAACTTGTGCAAATCTCTGTAAAGTGAGACTAGCAGAACTGGCCCCCATGCAAACAGTGTTTGTCGTTGAACCATTTGCTCCCAAGCAAGCCCTCATCTAGGATTGAAATAATGGCCCCGTTGATCTGGTGTGACGAGACCTGAAATAATAGCTGCAATGACCAAGCAGTACAGTAATACAACAGGCCTATGGCGCTCTAGCTCGATCTGGCCCTCACAGAACACAATTTGATTGGTGCCCATAACATTGAAGCAACCCTCCCTTCTAGCATTTGTGTTGTGTATCACCCGCTCACCATGAATGGGCAATCTCAAAATCCGCTACACGTCCTCCATTGTGACTGTGGCCTCGCTTGTCAGAAGGTGGAACGATGATGTCTCACTGTTCCATCTCTCAGCAAGTGTTGTCATCATGCCCAAGTGTGTCTGCACAGGTAGTGCATAAGTGATGTACCAAAGTCCCATCTGCCCTAGGTATTGTTGTTGCTTGGACAGATCATCCAAAAGGCCAAAAATTTCTCAGGACCTGTGCTCATGTGAGTAGATCTCTCTCGCCTCCTCCTACATCAAGAAAGTCATCATGTTAAAATTCATCAAAAAAATCCTAATCCTGGCTTGTCTCGGCATCCCAAAATAATCTCAATGTCAGTGCTTGTGAAGGTAGTGTAGTTTGCAAACTCCAAACTATGTCACTAGGAGCTTCAAACTCTCAAACTACACTACAACATTGTAGTTTGCAAAGGAATTTGAGTTTAAGTGAAAACCCTAATTCTAAAGAGCACCGCGACTGTGCACCTTGCGAAAGCGACTAAGTTTGGAATTTAACCCTAAACTCCAAATTGTGTCGCAACATCGCTACTCGTGACGGCGACACAATTTGATGCCGAGCGACACTGTTTGAAAATTCTAGCGACGGAGTATAGCACCACTCCTAAAAACCTAGATTCCTAATGCATTAAATGAGCATGAAAATTGAAAAACAAGCTCGGGTAAAGTTGACTCACTAGTGGTCCAGTGCCAAGAAGCCTCTGGTGTGTCCGTACTCTATCGAAAATGTGCATAGGAAGTTGTCGTTTCGCCATCTCGTGAAGGTGTCAGAGCTCAAAATTGCAAAATCTCTCAAGGGTGAATGTGAAAATGAATTGGAAGTGACCTATCGAGGCCTATTTAAGCCTGAAAATTAGGGTTTTTTGACCCCTTTAGCCGTCTTGTCAGGTTTTTGGACCCCCGATCCCGTTTTTGTTCATTTGAAGGTTGTTTTGCACTGTTTTTTGTGTTTTGTCTTATTTTTTGGCTTTTTGGACTTGTTGGGCACCTTGTCCTCTTTTTTCGTGAGATCACCCAAAAAATTAAATTTTTCATCCGATCTCTCAAGGGGGCAGTATATTGGCATGTTTTCTCTTGCCAGGGCAGCAGTGGGGCAAATCTTGAAATTGGAAATTTTTTGAATTTTGATCGAGATAATTTATTCTTTGAACCAATGTAACGAGTGCATCGCTTCAAAGAGGGGCAAAATGTAGACACGTAAAATGTACTAATTAACGCTACACACTTGATCCCGATTAAATAACACCATTTCATCCTTAATCATCCCTTGGTCTAACCATTTAATCAAATACTCTTATTTGATTAAATTCATCAATTTTCCTCCCTTAATTAAATAAATCATTTATCTGATTATGTCATTCTCTCTTGTTAATTAAATCAATCAATCTGATCTAATTATCTCTATTTAATTAAATAATTCATTTTATTTGATTAAATATCTAAAGTCTATCTCTATTAAATTAAATAAATTAAAACCTTATTTGATTTAATCTAACCAATCATCCCCTTTCGTTAAATAAAACAAAATATTTATTTAACTATCTCTAAAATTCACATTCTTCTCATCTTTGATTTAAATCAACCCATAAATCTAAGTCAAATTTGTCACATCATCTAATCCCTCATTAAATTAATTAACCCTTGATTAATTTAATTCTAATCCATGTCCCATCCTCTAACTTTTTCCACTTGCACATGAAAATAGATTTAATTCATTTATTAAATCCCTATTTTCTCTCAACATGGCATAATAGGGGAACATTCTTCCAAATTTGAAATCCTTCCAAGTGGACTTTGTCCTTCCAACAAGACATTTATTTCATCTTTTGAATTGAGCCAAGTGGGCATTTAAGACATTCCTTTCCCCTCTTACTTGTCATTTCATTATTTTCAAATTCCACCTAATTGCATTTATGGGTACATTCATCAAAATGTGCACATCCTTCATCCATCCATCTCTTGACAAGTGGCATCTTGCCATTGGTTGAAAGTTAGTCCCACATTGCTTCATTTTGGGCATTTCTCCATCTTGTCTTTCTATAAATAAAAGGTTTCTCTCCTCATTTGATCATCCACAATTTGAGCAAACTTACTATACTCAATTTCATCTTCAAGCATTAGCATTTTCATCAATTTCATCAAGGCATAGCTAGGTTATTGCAGGTTTTCTCCATGGAGTTCATTTGAAGCAATCACCAAGTGGATCAATCATCACCAAATCATCAAAATCTTGCATAGGAGTTGGGAAAGGGCCAATTTCCACATCAAATTGGCACCAACTCCTCCATAAGATCAAGAGTTTGCATGTTTTTAATAGGATTTGATATATCTTCTTGCTTTTTCATTGTGTTCCTGTTTTTATTCCTATTTTGAGCATTGCTAATGGATTTTCTGGGGAACTTTGATCTTGGCTTGCATTTGAATATTCTAATGTGTTTGTTTATTGTGTTTTGCAGGTACTAGGATCTTGGTTCTATAGGTAAAGATTATGTTTTGAAAGAATCTTATTATATTTACATCTTATGAACCTTACTTGAGTGTTTGTACATACTCTGTGTTAAGGAGTAATTTCATTTGTTAGTATAATATACTAGGGAAAGAAGAAGATTAGAATAAACTATAGAAAGTTCATAGATTACCTTGGAATTAGATTATCCAATGGAATAAGTAACTTGTATTTGATAGTATATTATGCTAGGTAAACCCTAGTGATTAACGAGGTTAGTAATACAACAATAATGATGGTATAAGAGATATGACGTCATTGATAGGTTGTAACGTCATGCAAATCATATTGTTAGTCAAAACTTGAACTATCACTTGATTATTGCTTTACTTGATTATTGATTGGAACCCTAGGTTGAGAATAAACTACATGAATGGTATGATCATTGATTACTGATTTTATTCTGGAATTAGGGTAAACTAAGGATGAGATTATCCTAAGTGATTAAGTTGATCGCTTGAATTTGTGAATTACTATTGATAGAAGCCATAGGTGGGAATACCCTATTTAGTTGGAATTGTTACTTGATTGGTTGTTTTAAACTCTTGAAGTGAAGTCATTTTATTGATGAAAATCTACTCTTTTTGAAGAGTCTTTATTGATGTGATTACACTTTTGAATAAAGTCTTTTATTGTTGAGACTATACTTTTGAATAAGTCATTTACTGACATGATTATTCTTTTATTGAGGCCAATTATCAATGAGATTATACTCTTTGATGTGAATCATTTATTGTTGTTATATTCCTGAATGGACACTTTATAGATGAATTCTATGATAAGATGAAGCTTGTGAAGGTATACTATAGATTACGAAGTTATTCATAAGATAGAACCATGGGAAGTTCATAGGCTAATCCTGGGGTTAGGTTTATCCAATGAAGGGAATAGCTTATGTACAACGATTACTTAGTAGGAATGTTATAGTCATAGGTTGTTCCTGGGTTAAAGATTACCTTAAGAAGGGAGTTTCCTATGTGTGGTTTATTGTAAAAGAAATAAGTTGTTCCTAGGGTTAAAGATTACCTTAACAAGGGAATTTCCTATGCATAGTACATGAGTGGTCATTAACCAAATCGAGCTAAGGTAGTAGGTGAAGAGATGACTTTTTATATGAAACTTTAGCCAAAGTAGTGTAAGTAGCCATTGTTTACACTGTCAATTCACTGTGATCCAGTATAGACATTCTAGTTTGGGATTTTTCATACTCGTAGGTGTAGTTACTGTATGATTAAGTTTTGGTTTGTAGGACACAACACTAAGCTCAGGAAGGCTATTTGTTATAGAGTTTTCCCAACCAATCTCTTCATCGAAGTGTAGTGCCATTTTTCCATATGTGGCAGATGTGCGAGGGACTGCATTTGAGTTTGTGGTTGGTAGAAAAGTGCTTAAGTGATGCTTTTCCTCATCAGTTGGTGGCCAAGATTTGGGGATGTTTGTGCCAGTATTGGGGAAAACTAGAATGTATGCACCAAGGAACAAAGACATCTAGAATGTATGCACCAATGCGGTGACATCAAGACCAATTTGTGTATCTATTGCTTATGAAGCTCAACTGACCTATGAATGTTCTCTTATATCCATTTTTATGGAGGTTGTAATGAAAGAGATATTATCTTGAGATTTTATATATGTCATTGTTTTGGAAAGTTTGTAATATTCAATTATAAATGCAAATGGAAAGTTTAGAATATGTGTTATTTCAGATGTGCATATAGTCTTTGAATTACAAGAAAAAATTTATTAGTATGTGATGGCATTGTGAATTATTCACTTGTGGTTAAAACATTGGTAATTCTATTAAGTAGAGCAACGAGGTTGTTACAATAAAATGGATTGGAAGGGGGGAGATCCACCATGGAAATCGATAGAGGAATCCATAATAGAATCAATTTTATGATGTATCTTGGTGTCAAATGTTGCTCCAAGTACCAAATTATGCAAAGATGTAGCTAATTCTATAGAAGAGATAGCATTAGCAACTTGTTGGAAAATATAGTCTAGTAAGAGGAACATCTTGCCTATTAATATGTATATCATGATCAAAATTATATTGTTCATTATGATTAGCCTTAATGGAGATTTCTCAATCGATGGATTGTGAAGCCATATGAGGACCTACACAAGTACTTTTTATAAAGGTAAATTAGGGTTTCTACTAACTCTTGACATAAAAAAACTTAGAAAGATAATAACAATAGATCAAGGGTAGTTATGAATATAAATCTTTAGAAATATAATAAATCTTATATGTAAAAATTAAGAAAAATTAGAAGATAAAATATTAAGGGGATGTAAGAGTGGAGTTCTTCACCAAAATGAAAATGATAAAATTAACTCATTTTCATAAAATATCCAATGGTAAAATAAGAATGCACAAAATAGTTATGTGATGACATGTTAATTGCTTAATTGATATATATATATTGAAATAAATGATTCAAAAAATGAAATAAATAAACAAGGTATTTAGGTATAAACTAAATGCAGTTAGGTTGTGACAAATGATCATTAATGATTTGTTGATACACAAAAAATTAGGAGTAACCAGACAAATTCTTTAAAATAAGTAAACTCTTTTTTTGACATTGTGGGTCACTTTCATGATTATGGGGTTAATGACTTAGCTATATATTTGATCTAGATGTACGCATATGATCTCTATAAATCTTTAAGTATTTTCCTTCAACTTGTCTTGAGTATTTGAATTTATTTTTGTATAAAATCTTGGTTGTGTGGTTAGGAGTTTTTCAATTGTTAAGAGTGTCTCCTTTTGGTCAAACCCATAGGATATTGAGAAGAAATAATTGAAAACAACAAATAAATATGCAACAAATGTTCTAGATGTCAATGCAAGCATGCATTTATATATAATAAGTACTTTAATCATATAAATGAATGTATCTTGAATGCTCTTGTTAGATTATTTCTAGGATAATCAAAATGAACTGGGATTAATCTTTAAATACTTCTTCAGGGGACACAATTGAAAAGTTTCATAATTTGTGTTGACACATAATGAATAATTAGAAGGATTAGATTGACCTTAAATTTGAATTTGAAGTCCAAAAGGTTTGAGGTCATTTCTACAAATAGCCTAACTAACTTAGGTCACTTGTGTAAATCATACATTTGACCCTAGGTGAGGAATAAATATAGTTGAGGATAAAGATTGGTCCGTAGGAGAGTGCAAATGGAAATAAATATGATTCAAGTTATGCACCATCTTTTAGCAAAAATCTCACTATTATATGATTGTCATTGCATAAAAGATAATATATCCAAAATTAGTTCAAAACAAAGGAAAAAATATAAGATACAAAAATTTCACCACTAAACCTCTACAATAGAATCATAATAAACTAAATAAAATAAATTTTCAAAATAATTTATAATATTTAATCCCTTAATAAACATATTTTTCAATAAAACATTGCAAATTTTGTGAAAATATGCTTTGATACAAGTGATAGTACTTGCCCTCACCATAGTACTATTGCAATGAGTTCTTCAATTCATTTTGTTAATTAGTTATAAATAAGTTGGTTTTGAATCAATTCAAAACTAGAATTTTATGTTTTTCAAATATATATTTTTTTAAAGTGAACATATTAAATACTTAATTTTTAAGAATGATTTTTTTAATGTATGTAATCATTATTTTTTTATTAAAGAAAATCTCACAAAAATCAAGCTATTTTATAGAGATTTGGGTTTACCCTATAAAATAATAAAAATAAAACTTAAATTAAACATTCATAAATTAACATATAAAGATAATTTTCCATAAATTAAATCTATTTGACATTGCCACTTTTTTTTATTTTCCAAAAATAATATAGATAAATACAAATAATAATTAAACTTATTATAATTATTAATTAAATTATAATTCTAATCTTATTATTATTAATTATTATAATCTTTTAAAAAAATTATAATTAAGATTAGAATTAAATTAAGAATAAGGTAAAAATTATGGTTAGAACTATTCAAAAATTAAAATAAATTAAAAATAAAATATTACTAATCAAAATCACTAAAATATGATTAATAATATAATACTCTAAAATTTTATTCATCTAATATCTTTATTCCCAATATTAATTCATAGATTTATTTTTAATGTCACTCTACAATTCTTTATTTTAAGGTTAGGATTACAATTATAGTTATGGATAATGTTATGACCATAGTTAGGGGTAGAGATAGGTCAATGATTAGGATAATGGTTTAGAATTTATTGTTAAGGTTAGGATTAAGATTAGGGTTAGAGTTAGAGTGTGAATTATGATTAGGGTTAGGTCATGCAAAGAATAATTAACAATACTAAAACATTATAATTAAAAAACTTATATTTATTTTTACTCACATTAATAAAACTTACTTTTTTTTCAAATCTAAAAAATAATAATTACAATATTAAAGACAAGTACTAATCACTACATGACACTTGTTGATAGTATGAATGATTCAATAAAAATCCACCAAATGATTCAATAAAAATCCACCTTCTTGAATATAAGACTTTAACTATTTAAGAAAAAAAAGGCCTAAATTGTCCCCAGAACAACTTTTGTTTTAACTGAAAAAATAAATCAGTTATTCGTGTAGAAATATATTGACGTATATATTCCAAGTATTTCTAAATCTTAATGTAGCGGGAGTAGATTTAATTTGCCAGTTATTCTATATTTGCAAAAAAAACTCCATTCCTTACGTTTCACGTGGATGATCACGTTTCTGGTTTAGTCCTCCTCATATGGGCATTTTAAGTTCAGGGGCAATCTTGCTTCATCCCAACAGCTACGCCAGTAATAATCTATTTCAGGTACCGAAAAAATCTTTTCGTTTGGGTATTTATTCTCTTGTAAGTTTCGAAAAGGCCAGGGTTTAGGAATTAGGGTTTAGCAGTAATGGAAGCCTTCATCACCAGAAGAACTGTCGCCTTTCTGAAAAACATCATTAGAAAAGCAAAATGTGAGGGAACACATTACAATTACAGGTGGTCAGCTCATATTAGCACAAAAATCTCTGGCAGCGCCCATTTTAATCGCTTTGAAGACTCACTGGAGACCCCTTCTTCATTGGAACTTCATTCGTCCATTTCCAACCCACCTGTCCTGCGTGCCCACAAACAAGAAGCAGAAGCGGGCGCACTTAATGAGTTCTTTGAAAGGTTTGAAGGAGTCATGCGATCTAAACTCTCAGAAGCTTATCCGGATGCTGGTATAGAAATCATAGATGGTATGCTTGAAATCATAATTAATAAAGTTGTGGTAGAGATGGAGAAAGGAAATTTCAATGAATTTGATAATATGAATGTTTCCTCTTCTGAAACCCAAGATATGAGTGAAGAGATGTGGAAAATTGTGTGTGAGGTTTCGAACATCATTGTTGAAGATATGCGAAATAGCCGAGTGAATAGGGAGATTCACTCATATTTACAATCCGAGGAGATGAAAAACATCAGTAGGTTTGGCAAGGATGTTGGCATCACGGGAGACCTTCTCAGGGATTTGAAAATGCACTTTGTGGAAGAGAAGAAATCAGAGATTGAGTATAAGAGGAGGTTAGATAGATGGGTTGGTAAGAAATCTACTGTAAATTTGTTTGGAAATGGGTATCGTCAAACACAATCTTCTCTGGATAAGGGTGGTTTGTCACAAGGGCGGGCAAAATTGGATCTTTTGGAGTACGGGTTAGATCTTTCTGATCCAAGCTGGACTGAAATCAGCCAAAAGTTAGAAGTAGCAGAGAAAAAGATAACTCCAGTAGAACCTGTTGTGTTGTCAGGAAAAGCCAAGGCTATCACTAAGCAGATCATTTCCTTGGCTGACGACATAGATCCATCAGATTTATTGACACGCTGGATGGAAAACGTTAAACCATCTAGGATAGATTGGCTTGCCTTGCTGCAACAGTTGAATAAATCAAAGAAGAATATCTTTTTCAAGGTCAGTGCAATGAACTAAAATTCTGCCTTATGATTCTAGTTGATTTGATTGAACTTAGGGAATTTTACAATGTTACAATGCTAAGCTGGACGAAAATTAATATGATCTACTTTAGATTGGTTGGTTGTAGAAATACGTACTAAGTTGCCTTATATGACTTTTTCCAACGTGCTATTGACATATTGTCTTTATTAGTGTAATGTAATGAGCAGAGGTTTAGATTAGCATTGGTCTAGAGCCATCATTTTTGAGTCACCATTCTAATATTTCTTAGCTGTGCAATAAATTATGAAAATTCCTATGAAACTTTTAATTTAGTTTCATTCTACCTGTAGTAGTCAAAGCTGATTCATATTTTAATGGACTCCCATTACTTGTGGGTCTTGGTTGGTGGAGAGGATTCACTTGATGAGCGAAGGAAAGGAGGGGGATGAAAATGCGAATGAGGGTAGTGATAACAAACCATTTGAATGTATTAAGATGCTGCAAGTAAATCATGGGAATTATTGTAAAAGTTTACGGAAATTTGAAATTTCTTTGTGGTTTGGTAAGTAGAAGTCCTACAACTGTCCTTCTTAGTATCACATCAAACTCCAAGCAACATGAAGGTTTGTTGCAGATCCTTCAAACTGATTTGCAAATACTCTTGGAACAAAGAAGAAAGAATTGTGAGAGTGATGCCCTCAACCATACTTGGCAAACTTTGACTTGGAAAAAACTCAGTAGACCCAAAATTTGTGACTTGGCAAAAACTTGGGAAAAAATCAGCAACTTAAAAATTGCTTAAATTTCATTAAAAAACACATTTTTTTTTGCAAATTCAATGACAATGTATCCAATGATTTCATAAATGAGCACAAAAGTGCTTTTTATTAAATTTGATTAGTTTGAATATAAATTGAGTACAGAATTGCATCATCCTGCAGAATCTTGATACAATAGATAGCTGACAATATTATGAATTTATGATGATTGCCTTTGATAATCATCATCATAATTCATAAATTGCATATTACAACATTTTACATCTTTCTCTTCCCTAATTTAGTGAAAACTTGGGGAGAGGTTCTAATCCTTGCACTTTGTTGTGGCTCCTTGTGTAATGTCCCCTTTTTGGGATAACCCTAAATCTGCCCTAATTTATCAATTTCAAGTGATCACCTTGGTTTTGGGGACGTTTATAATGTGAGTAGGCCCATCTAAAGTAAAGTTAGAGAATATTTACAAGATAATATTAATCAGAATGCATATAAGAAAACCAAGGAGAACATGGTTAAGGATACAACTACCTATTTAGACTTGCAAATATGTTAGTAGACATCTATAAACAAGAGCTGCAGAGCAGCTAAGTTTCTGCCAAAATGTTCAAGAATAATCGTGTTTGAATTTGTTGTGTTTGCTTAGTTTGAGCAATTAGATCTTTCATAAAACTATAGCTATCCAAGGATACCTTTTTCAAGGGAGGTTTTGAATGATGGTGATGTCCCTGCATCTTACCATTAAAGTTGATGCCAGTATTGTTATATGCAATTTCCTTCCTACCTTTACATTTAAACTTCTTGGCCTTGAAGTTGGCACTGCAGTGGACAAAATACTGAATTGAAAATAATAATGTCTTATGAAAGCAATGAACCCAATAAAGACATGATAAATGTAAATGAAAGATGTATTGCAAAGTGCATTTTATAAGAAGCTAGTAAACTTTAAGAAAAGATGTGAAGCTACAACAGTCTAATTTACATTAACTAAATTCTTGTTGAAAATGTAAATATCATAATGTTCTATGTATTTCCACTTCAAGAGGGGAATTAAAGAAGTAGAAAAGTTAATAGAATGTGTTTCAAATTCAGTAGGCATGAGATTATTTCTAATTCGGGAGATTCAGATGAGTTATTTGTTATTCCATGGCTTAAGCATTTATGTTGACAACATTTCATTTCACATTCGGATGTCACCCAAATATTCAAACATTTTGTCATCTGAGTAGGTAGTGAACAATTGAAAATGGAGTTAAAACTATCAATTGATTTTTAACCACACTCATCTCTATCATGCTCCTTACATAAAATAAAGATTAAAAAAATCTGTTGCTATTAAATTTCTTTACTCTTGTAGTTTTATTTTCTCATGGATACAACCCATTTTGTATGGCTTAACTTTAAGATATTCTTTGGTCTTCACTCCTGATTTCAGAAATGACTAATATGATATATTATATTAATAAGAAAATATAATAATGAATTCTGCTTTGTGCAGAGTTACTGCCATCAGTTCTGTAGGATTCCCCTTCCCAGTCATTGACTTGTCTTTCCATGAAGATGAAGGCCAACAACATCATCACTGTGGAAAGGCGGGTCACAGAACTGGGAAGGGGAATCCTAGAGAACTCCGCACAAAGTAGAATTAATCATTGGGTTTTTATATTCCTAGAATGCTAGTAATTATAACTTCTACATTAGGCCTCAAATAATCAAATTATTCTATGAGCAAGAATAAAACAAGGACATCCTCGGCTATTTTGACTTTTAACTTTTTATACATTAAAATTTCTCAGTCAAGTTTTTTGTGATAAATTATTATTGAACTTTTCTACATTAAGGCACAAACTATGCTTCCTCATTTAAAAGAAAATGCAAGCAACTGCAGAAACTTCTACTAGATGAAGCAACCTTCATTCATCATCAAACATTAAGTAGAAAATGATTCCCATAACTCTATTGGGTGTTTCTTACACAGTAATGTCTTACAAGATGGGCTTAACAAAATTGAACCTGTTTTCCTGCTTTTCATAGCTTATGAAAAATGATCATGCAACAACCTTCCCAAAAGTAATTGGTGTTAGTCCATCTATCAATGTTGACTGCTAGTACAAAATTTGCCAAGAAAATAGCCCTGCCTGCAATTAGCTAGAAAAATAGCTTAAATTTTCAGCTATATTAAAAAGATATAAGATGCACCCCAGATTTTACAAAATTAGCTAATATTTTAGTCTTTTTAGTATTAAAGAAACTTAGTGTACATTAAAATCAGTATTACTAGAATGAAACAGATACACTTTCAGAAATATGTCAAACCATTTACCAGCATTTAGGCTAACATAGTGACATGAACTCCTACTACATAGAAGAAAAACTTCACAAAATACCACAATATCATATAAAAGTGCATAGAATAATATTTCTCCCCTTCTCTTTGTGTATTCTTCTAACTATTAATAGTAGGAGAATTTTCAATAATATAATACAGTGCTGCTTTTAGTTTTGATTGTTTTCTACACCTGTCAAGCTTGACGGTTCTCAATATAAGCAGGTATGATAAGTATAACTGTCCTTGCATGGTGTGACACTTGACATCTTCAGCCCTAATTATATTAATCTGTGATTCTGTATCACTTACTTGCCACCCTCATTGTTAATACCTATCCAACACCACATTTAATAAATAAAACAACTTAAAAGTAAGGTAGACTTGGGCAGGATTATTAGATATCAGCAACATACTAAATGTGTCTTGGGCCTACGACAGAGTCAAACCATTTGAAAAAGGTAGTATGCTTTGCATATCACAAACTAGACATTTCCAAGCAACGAGAATGGATAAGCCCTCTTATTCCTAATGGTGTCAAACTCCATTAAAACACAAACTGAATAAAATCAAACATTGTACATATTATATATTCATTTTTTAGCAAAAAAACAACACTGAATCATAGTACTAATCAGGTTAGTCTTGCAGCTGTGCTCTAAAGTGAACTAAGCCACTATTAAGTCCACAAAAATAAATGCGCATTTCCAGGTATAGTGTGATAAACCAAAGTGTGGATGGTCCAAAAAATTAAGCATTATCAAATGGCAAAATTTATTTAGGTATATACAGTTATTTTGTACATGAACCGCATGAAAGAATGCATTAACACTAGCCTTCCAAAATAACTCTGGAAGCCATTACTCTTGGTGAACTCACAGTCAGCGAATCACTTGATGTTGCTAACCCCTGTAGCATGGTAAGTACTTCAACTGTATCATCGAGGTAATATTTTGCCTTGCTTGGTTTTTTCCCAACAGTGCAAGCAAAGACCTCCCTCTTTGATGTTTTAGGAAAATATGTCATTACAGTGTCAATAATCTCAAATATGTCTTCATCTGAACGATCATCTCCAATACACAATACAAAATCAGGAGGATTCCCCTGGCTAGGCATCGATGTTAAAAGTTTCTTGACTGCAACACCTTTGCTCACTCCCTGCAGATTTTGAAGTCTTAACAACTTTACAGACTTCCTATCTAGGAAATTTACAAGAAAGACTTAATTTATATTCAGCATATTGGTACCAATAATAGTAAGATTATTGCTTTATAAAGCATTGATTAATAGGATTATGGCACAATAAAAGTAAGATTGTTGCTTTATAATGCATTGACTAATAGGATTATGGTACAATACCCGTGGCTTAACTTCCACAATGTGCTGCCCACTCTTAACAACAACTGGTTCATTTGCAAGAACACTCTCAAGATGATCCAGCAATTCCTTTGCTTTCCAAGAACCAAAATCTGGATCTGCATCCTGGAAATGCCATACAACTGCACTTTCTTTCTCCTCTACAAAGGAACCATCTGTACTTTCTGTGTATAACTTGAAAATGGGTCCCACAACTGCTGTCCATCCAAAATCCATGACTTGCACACAAGTTTCCCATTCTTCCTCCATCTGCCACCTGCCCCAAAACAGGCATTGGTAAATCGAAGCAGAACTGGTTAAAATATAGATTGAGCATGCAAAATAAGCTCAATTTAAATTGCTTGCAGAAAGCTGTTCAAAGGCAAAGAAATTTTGTTATTCTATACTTCATAAAGAGCATGAATTTTCAGTTCTCTTACCTGAAGAAATACCCATGCTCTGCAGCAATACCAAGCTTTTTACATGGTGAGAAGTGGGTACATCTTAGAGCTATGCTCTTATAGATTCTCTTTGTAATAGAGCTTGAGACCCCCTTGGATTCCTGTACTTTTTCCTACCACTAAATGCCAAATGAATCAGCATGGAGGTTGGCCAAATGAGGTACTATAAGTTGTGGATCATTGGGGTTTTTATTCAGAATGCAGTATGGTGTTGTTGAGACAGGTAGTTCCATCAGATAATGAATGTGATGTTGTCTCTCAGAGGCTCATAGAAGCTGCTCTTCAAGGTGATATAGAGACTGTAGTTGATTGCTTAGGTAATGCTCTTGTATATGTGAACTTGGCCTCATGGAGCCCCTGGACCCACATAGCCCAGAGTGGCATTTTTACTCTAAGATTTCTTATGTCCAGGAAGCCATAAGTATCAGAGATCGGTTGCCTATCACTACATTTAGGCATTTTGCAGGTGGGCTTGGTGAAGTTGAGGAGGATGTAATTTGTGTCGTTTGCCTCAACTCACTTGAAGAAAACGCAAATTCGAGAGCTGTGTAATTGTTGTCACATGTTTCACAAAAATTGTTTGGATAAATGGATCAATCACCATAACAAGACGTGCCCTCTCTGCAGATCTCTTCTCATTGAAGAAGCCGATGACCTTGACGAAGAAGAAAGTAATGATTATTTCGGCTGCATATTTATTGATTTTATTGTAGAATAGATTTGGAAAGCTCAATTGTCTGTAGGCATTATAATGTCTGTAGATATTGTTTGGCACACCCTTTATACAACTATTCAAATTCATTGTTCTATCTAATATGATCGCATGGTTGAGATTTGACATTCATCTCCACCCATCTATTCAGAATTTAATGTCAAAACAATTTTGAATCTTTTATATCAAATGTTACAAAAGTGTTTTCCTCTGAAATCTTTTGCCAAGCAATGGAAAAACATCTGCACTTGGATTTTGCCGGCTGTGGAGGGAAAGCTATATCAATAGAAGGATTTCCTACAAACTTCAAAAGAATTTTAATCTGGGCAAGACAACCCCACAAACCACAAAAAGGTTTTTCTCCAGCCTGTTACTTAACATCGCCTTTTAAATTATCTGTTTTCTATTTTATGTGTCAAATAATTTATTCATCTATGTTGCTTAACCTAAAGTTTCATTTGAAAATAATTATCGATCAGGAATTCAGAAAGATTTTAATGGACATATGTCAGAGGGCTATGGAATGATGAGAGCACTGTTCTGAGCGTAGCTGATGCCGTAGTTTTTGAAGTTGTTGAATTGGAGTGTCTGTTTGTGAGGGAAGAGGGAATCTGAAGACCAGTTCTACATTTTATTGTAATGCTCTTGTATATTGATCCTGACTGTAGTTCATTGGGTTCTTCTATTTATGCCTATCAATATCAGTCTGTGGCCTATTTTTCAAATCTGTATGTAAATAAATATTTACTTGATTCCTGTGACAGAAAACTAGGGCATCTGTCTATGGTCAAACCAATGGAAATTGTCACAGAAAAGCATACGAAACCAAACAAAAAAGCCATTGTGTCATATAAGTAGTATACTAACTTCAATAGAATGAAAAGTATTCAGAAAAAATATAAGAATTTCAACGGACAGAAAAGCATTGGGAAAAATTATATAAAATTCAACAGAATGAAAGGCATTGGCAAAAATTAGTTGGCAGAGTAAACGGAAATAAAACTTACTCAGTGCCCTTTTGTCTCAAAATGCGAAATTGCTCTGCAGAGAGAATTGCACGCCACTCTCCTCTGACTTCTCCACCTCTGAACAAATAGAACAGTATCTGCCTGGACACAACCAATCTGAAAAAATCAAGATAAAATTACAGCAATATTTACAGTGATAGAAAAAATGAAACCGATTATCTTAAATTAAAATGCACCTGTCTGTTGATGCCCGTTGCTGGTCTTTGCAGGTTGTCGATGCTCTTTGCTGGTCTGTGCAGAATGTCGATGGTCTGCTGTGCAGAGTCGTTGATGCCTGTCAAATGAAAAATGCCGCCAAAAATACAACAATAATCATTTTCCCTCTATTTTTTTATTTCTGGCGGGAGTCTTGTGTTTGAGATGTGCAACAAATGGCGCACAAAACTCCTATGCTGTAGGGGCAATTTCTAGCCCCACCCCATTTTCACCAGCTGAAAGATTCATCCCTATACCGTAGGGGCTCCTATTTTTCTTGAAGAGATTCCAATCAATCCTGTAGCACAATTTTTTTTTTTCCATGGGTCCTCCTGCTCCACGAAAATAGAAGCCCAAGCCCCCCCATGGGACCATGCAGTAAATGTTATGATGCAATTTGCTAAACTTGAGGAAGAATTTTCCAGCATGGCTTTTTATTTTTTTGCAGTGTAAGACAAATTTCCAGGTATGAATACCCACATAAGAAGCTTATTGGCTAATTAAAATGACCATGAAATAACACAATTGCTCTTGATTCATACTTTACTTATATTGGGGGATTGTGGTGTATTTGATGTTTCTAAGAGTGGAATTTTAATGTTCTTTGAATTGTCTTTTTGCTGTTTTTGATGTCCCATGTTACCGTGGAACTGCAAAGAACAATTGTTTTGTAAATCGTTTGCATTGTCTATCGTTCTTGTTTTCTTTGCTTTATTGAATGCCTTCATAATCTTCCAAAGGATTCAATGTTTTGCCTTGCCTTGATTAGTTGTTTATCTCCAGGGTTTAGTTCTCTCATCTTTATCCTTTGCCTTTTGTCTGTTCGACTTCATTATGAAATATTTCTGCTACAGAAACTGAAGTTTTTTCTCGCTTTCTTTTATTTATTTGTTTAAAATATTTGTGATAAATAGTGTTATGAGCCCACTTATAAGTCTTTTATAGCTGCTGTAAACCCTAGAGCTTAAACACTGAGTTTGAAAATATTCTGCATCTGAACTGAAGAAACACAAATTGGAGTTGTGAATTCTTACATATTTATCTGTTCTGTTATGAAGACTGGAAAAATTAGTATTTTCATGAAATGTCTGGCTGCATTAAAATGAAACAATAGGCAGAACTGTAGCACTCTTGAAATTTCAGATCAGGCAATACATAGAAGAGAGCAGGAGATTGTATAAGTGCACTTTAGCATTATTAGGTTACTTTTGATACCTGTACTCTCAATCTAAATGTGATAACTGACATTTTTTTGAAAAATATTCTCCATCTGAACTAAAGAAACACAAATTGGAGTTACTAATTCTTACATATTCTTCTGTTCTTTATAAAAACGGGAAAAATTAGTATTACTATTTTCATGAAATGTCTGGCTGCATTAAAATGAAAAAATAAGCAGAACTGTAACACTCTTGAAATTTCAGATCAGGCAATACATAGAAGACAGCAGGAGGTTGTGTATGTGCACCTTAGCATTATTAGGTTACTTTTGATACCTATGGCTGTAATCTCAATCTAAATGTGATAACTGACATTTTAAAAAAAAATGTCTTCGCTACAATTCCTCTTCTTAGTGTGCTTGGCATGCTATCATGATTGTGTAATTCATCTCTGTTGATGTTATATATAGGAAAGAGTTTTACCATTAATTACCATCCAGCATGTAAGTGCTCCTCCTAACGTAATGTATGTTCAGGCAGCAGAATTTGCTCTTCATGAGGATTCATTTGAAGCCAGCGTAAGAGATTATACCAAACTTTTAGATACCTTTGCAAAGGAAGATCGTTTGGAAGATGCTGAAAGGCTTCTCCAGATTATGGAGGAAAAGAATTTTGCTCGTGATGCAGTGACATGCTCTGTGTTGATTCGCATGTACAGCAAGCTAGGGAATCTTGATCGAGCTAAAAATGCGTTTGATGAGATAAAAACTCTTGGACTTCAACCAGATCAGAAAGCATACAGCTTAATGATCATAGCTTATGTGAAAGCAGGATTACCTAAAACAGGAGAGTCTTTGATGAGAGAGATGGAAGCTAGGGATATTGAACCAGGGAAGGAAGTATACATGACATTGCTTAGAGCTTTTGCAGAGAGAGGTCATATTGATGGTGCGCAAAGAATTTTCAACACTATGCAGTTTGCTGGTATCATGCCAAACTTGGAATCATGCACGTTACTGGTGGAGGCTTATGGTCAAGCTGGTGATCCAGATCAAGCTAGAAATGTTTTTGATCATATGATGAAGGCTGGTCACAAGCCAGATGATAAATGCACATCTAGCATGCTAGCTGCATATGAGAAGAAGAATTATCTTGACAAGGCACTGAGCTTGCTGTTGGATCTTGAGAAAGATGGTTTTAAGCCTGGGGTTGAAACATCAACTATATTGATTCAATGGCTTAGTAAATTGGGTTTGGTAGATGAAGCCGAGCAAGTCTCTAAGGGAATTTCTGCAAATGAAGTAGTTCCCTCTAAAGTTCATGTAAGTCTTTGTGGTATGTATGTAAGGGTAGGCTTACAGCAAAAGGCATTAGATACACTGAGTATTATAGAAAAAAACATTGAACAATTGGATTCCGAAGGATTTGAAAGGTTGATACAGGGGCTTCTTGCTGGTGGCTTTATAGATGAGGCAAAAAGAATGCACGAAGCTATGCAGAACCAGGGTTTTGTTCCTTCAGAGCTTGTCAGAGTAGCATTGATGACAGCTCAGACCATTCCTCGCAGGAAACCTGCAGTAAGCTAGGAAACATTTGGAGCCCGGTCAATGTGAGCAAGATCTTACATGTATGCATGAATGTGAGCTCAGGATAAAGTGAAAGTGTAAGAAACTATAATATTTTGTGATTGACATGAGAGCCAAGTTTGGTTTGCAAGCAAATCGCAGGAGACTTTTTCCTTTTGTTAATCTGGCAAAAATCTTACTCCTCTTTTCATTTTCATTTTCCAATATGAACTATAAATCATTTTTGGCATGCTCTCTGTTGCTATCCTTGATTGAGCAGCAATGCTATGGTGGGTTATTGCTTAATGTGAGAATTGAAAAAACCCTTAACTTCAGGACCATTTCTAGAATGTATATTATAGCTTTTAAATATTCTGATTATATTTATCCTATTACTGCAAGATTTAGTTACTTTCTGATATGTTATCGTAGAAAAACTTGTGAACCTTGTTGCTGTGAAAATCTCTTGAACTTCATTCCTACTCTGTCAACATTTGTTGTTTTCGAGTTTCTGATTGCCTTTTCACTTTTTGAATGTTTTGGACATGACGAGTCATGCACGTTTTTTGCAAATTTCATTATGAAATAGGGGCCGAATTTATAACAGTTAGGTACACCTCTAAGTTGAAGTACTACGTAAAGACAAATTAAAACTCAAAACATTATCTCTTTGTGATGGTGAATCACAATTATTGAATTATCCCATTGACATAAAATATTACTAGCAATTGCACCTTGGTGTGCAATGGGTACGCCAAAGAGGTGTGGAAGGTCAATATGGAAAAAAAAGTATTTTTTGGGTAAATTTGTGCAGTAGATGAGGTCAATCCAAGAGTAGAAGTAAAATATGGAGAACTTTGACCTTTTATTGTTGATGTGGAGAGCAAATAATATAAAGTTGCATAAGTGGAAAAAACATTTTTTCTTTCTCTTTCTCTAGGTTTACCTCCAATCCTCACTCTTTACATCACCTTGGTCATTTTCTGCATGGGGATTAGATTTGGTAGGAAAAATTTCCCTAAGCTCTTGTGAGGGACATACATTTATCATTCATGCTTCTATTTAATTTACAAAATGGGTTGAGGCCGTGCCTTTGAAGTCTATTATGACGGCTAATATTTGCCCCATTATAATAAATAATCTCATCTTTATGTTTAGATTGACATCTGCAATTATGCTTGTTAGGGAAGCATCTTATAAGAACAAAGAATTGAAGAAATTTGCAAGGGCAAATTCCATGTACAAAAATATTTACCTTCTTTTAATTAGCCACAAGGTAATGGACAAGTGGAGGTCACAAATAAAACTTTTAAACAAATTTTAAGAAAAATAATCAACAAAGATTGTATTAATTAACATACACATGTTCCCACATTATTGGCACATATGCCATTGAGTTATTTCTTGCTGAATCATATTCCTAGAAGTTATTTTATGAACTTGGGGACATCATATCATTGATTGCTCACATGCATTATCATGCTCCTAACAATCATATTGGTGATATCATGCCTTCCCCATTTTACATTTACACAATCATGTTGGTGATATCATGCCTTCCCCATTTTACATTTACTTATATGATCCTTATCTAGCCTTTAGGACCATTTTTACTTTACCTATTATAGGGAAAAAGTACATAAAACTTAGCATCTATTGAAAAGTTGGCCAACTTTAATCGTGGAGAGCTGTTGATTAATAATAGTAACATTTAACTGACATATTTTGTAGGGTGTTTCCCCCAAGACTGTCTTAACAAATGTCTTAACATACTCAAAAACAAATGTCTTAACATAGTCTCCTAATAATATCTCCCTTTTGTGTAGCCAACAAGTTTTACACTCTAGTTTCTTGGTAAAAAAATAGACTTGTTTTAAAGGCATTATAAACTTTAAAACAAAAGCAATTACTGATTTTAATCATAGGAAATGTGAAATAGTATATGGAAATTCATCGACAAATTTTAAGGCAAGATTTTATTAGATATTATTATTGAAATGTTCATGTATACGTGAAAAATGTGAATGCATGGATAAGGCACATGACCTATTAGATAGAATGCTCCATCCAGATGTCATCTCACCTGTGATGAGCTAAGCTGAGCTTTCCATCCAACCGAAATAATAGAATATATCACATCTATATAGATTGCATTTTCTTGATACCCAAGTGGTATATATGGTAAACTTTGTTTTTTACTTAATTAAATGCTATTATTGTATGCTTTTTCTCAATACTAAAAGAAAATTAAACCCATGTGGTGATGGGTTTTGGAATACAGATATAATTTGGGCTTTATTCCGCTTTTGGGGGAATTTCTTGGCATGCTTTTTGCATGTTTAGGAAGCAGAAATGATGTTCTAAGAGGAGGCTCTAAAAGGCATTAATGCAGGATACAACTTAAGGCTAAAATACATTGAGATAGACATTATAGATGATTGTTTACTTAAAGAATTAGATTGTTTAAATAAGATAGAATATCTATGTTAATTACATAAATGAGCTATTGAAACACTTGCTCATAAACAGAGTCACATATTTAATGCTTGGTCTGTTGTAACCAACTCTTTCTTGACCATTGCCATATTTTCTGATGACTTAACTGCAACTTAATTCTGAATAGATCTGATGTTTTTTTTTTTTTTTTTTTTAAACTGCAGGAATCGGGTAGCACGACATGTTCAGTAAGAAATGGGTAACAAATTAAACTGGAAAACACAATAAAACTGTCGAGCTTATTCTGTAACTTAATCTCATCAAGATTTATCTTGAGAAAATTGCTATTTCTTTTGTGAATTCCTTCCTTTCCCGGTTTTTTAATTTTCTTATGTCGCTTTGTTGCTTTCGAGAAATTGCCATTTACCTTTCCACTCTTCCCAATTCGATTTTTCGCAAGGTGATGATCATCTTCAAGATCTTTTTCACTATCATCTTCATGATCTTCAAGTGCAAAATCATCTTCATACACTTTATTTGTCATCTTCATCTGAAGAAAATTCCAGAGTTTCTACTATGACATTCTCTCCAATTGTTGTGGCATCATACAAATGAGACTTGTGGGGCATGTTGGAATCAGAAGCAATATCTGTGAGACAGTTTTTTAATAACTTCAACCTTCTTAAGTCTGACATTATGGATACGCAGTCTAAATGTTTGACAAAATTATTTGAAACCGCACAACACACCAACATAATTAGAACATATCTCATAATTTATGAACAACTGTACATTCAAACTATGTGGGGCTTCCTTAATAAACTGAGATGCCACCCTCAGACAACAAGGGACACAATCATTATATTATACTTGTATAATTTTTTTCATCGAAAAGGCACAATTATGATTTTCAAAATTTACATTTGTATTTATTATTTTCTCCTTATACAACTATTCAATAGGTATGGCATCTCAGAACTGATTTTTTTTAGAGTCTGTCAAGGAGATGGACACAACCCTAACCCTAAATGAGTTGATGCGTAGCCTGTAAAAATGTAATAAATGGTGATAGTGTAATGTCCAACCATCAAAGATTTTACATACTTTTTTCTTCGATAAATGTTTTTACCCTGTATCAAAGCTCCCATTGTTCGGTGATCGTATTGAAGGACATGAAATGTTACAATCCGCCAAGTGTATGTGTCTGCAAGCACAACCATCCACAAGTAGATATAACTCATGAAAGTAAGCACCACCAAGGCTACCTTAGTCAATAAGGAGAATGCAACATTTATGTATATTGGCCTCATTGATCTCCGCCCTATTTTCACTCACCAGCAATCTTCCTTATGTCATTAGACATGAGAACTACGTCTGCAGATTCCATGGCTACCACAGAGCCTTCCACACCCATGATAGCTATCCCCACATTTGCTGCTGCTAATGTCGGTGCATCATTAATTCCATCGCCCACCATGGCAGTCATGCCCTCCTACTTTAGCTCTCCAATAAATCTTAGCTTGTCTTCTGGGAGTAATTGGGCATGAACTTCAAATTCTCTTACCTGCACACCATTACCAGGGCTCAAAAATGGTGTGACAGAATTGCCTACTCAAATGAGCCATAAATCTTAGCTAAACCATAGTTAATTTTTTATATTGCTACTTCTAGGGGCATAATTCTACAAGTCACAAGCCAAGAGGAAAAATTTCTTGTATTATGAAGCCATTTTCATTGGAAATTGCTTCTAATTTCAGGCAATAGCTACGAAAGTCATGCAACCCCTGCCACAGCCTGATTCCTCTATATTTTGAAAGCCATTTAAAAACTACTGCTATTTAGGAAAATCTGTATAGAAAAAACTTCAAAAACTACAAATACTGCTGCAATGTATACCATTGTTTACAAAAACGTTTCAATCCATACAAAGATTTATGTAATTTACGCCATTAGAGAAAGCCAAGCGGGTGATGGTCATGTGGCCTTCAATGATCTCACTGGGGTTCTTGAGGGCATTGAGGGCACCGTTGAGGTGCTTGAAGGTCAGAAATCCATAACTCTTCTTTTGCATGTCATCTTTTCTATTATCACCAAGCCTTCCTGCACTTGCCCGAACTGGGAAAAGAATGTTATGAAGGAATCGGTGGAGGTTTCGAAGCCTAGGTTTCTGACGAAAAGCTTTCGCAACACTAGGTCGACATTTGCAATTTCTCGCACTTGCTCGACACATCACTCTGCTTTGTAGACGCCTCCGCTAGAATTTCCAGAAGCTGCTCCCACGTGAAGCCTTCCTCTAGAAAGTGGATACAATGCACTTGTTCTTCTAGTATCTACTTGCCCCTTGCTCTTATTTTCTCCTGTATTCATCTACACCCAACCTGCAATGCCATTTCCCTCTGTCAGCAAACCAGTAGCTATAGCTGAGGTGCGGTGTAAACGATGTACATTCCACTTTCTTCCACATTAAATATCCACCAAACTTCACGTACAAGTGAACATTGGTTTAAAGTGGATAGAAGGGTTGGCGATTACGAAACTTCACGTACAAGTGAGCATTGGTTTAAAGTGGATAGAAGGGTTGGCGATTACGAACGGTTAAGTTACGATTAAAACAATCATCTCCCATCTCCTCAGTAGTAATTTGTGTCGTTGATTGGCACACTTCAAATAGGATACACCTTCGACGTAAATTATTATGTTGTACAATGTCTCGGCCAAGACAAATATTTTTAAAAGAGTAAATATTGTAGACATATGATTTCCATAGTTCATAATGTTAGTGCAAGAATCTTCTATATTTAACTGTGAATTATTTTTTCTCTTGATGTTTCAGGTCAAACTACATGATCCAACATGAGAAGAGCAAGATAAGAGAAGATAATTGTAAGATTGTTAGCATACAAGGCAAGATAAAAGGAGGGGTTGGGGTCAAGTGGGTATGGAAACCAAAAAGAATAGGAGGTTGAAAATAAATAATATTGTTTCTCTTTGATTTTTCAAAAGATTTGAACAATAACTCCTATTAAACTTTAAACATTTTTTCATATTTATTTATTGTCATTTTTTTAGTTTTTTAAACTTTATAAAATTCCTTATTTATAAAAAATGAATAAATTATTTTAAATCCTATGTATTAATTGTCTACCATTTTTTTTAAGACAAAATTATTAATTTATCTATTAAAAATGATACAACAAAAAATAAAAAATTAAAAGAATTGAAAACAAGTTTTAATGGTAAAAAATATTTATTCAAACTTAAAAGATACCTATTAATTGGTCTATTAAAATTAATATTAATTTTTCTCTTAATATAGTCTATCTATTAACAAATAAAGCTAAACAATAAAAGGATAGAAATAAAGTTATAATGCTAAAAAAATTATTCAAAACTTAAATTTTGAAAATTTTAAGTTATATGTAAAATATAAACATCTTAAGGCTTGCGAAAAATAAAAGAGATAATAAAAATAAAAGAGATAAATAATATTATCTCTTGCTTAAAATTAATTTAATGCTTAAACTAAAAAATCTTAATGGTAGAACAAAAGAAAGCTTTGAAATTATTTTTGATAAGAAAGCAAGGTTTTGAAAGGGCCTTGACCCTTGTACAATGAGAAAGATAGAGCATTAAGTACAACCAAACATCAAAGAACAACCAAGTAGAACTACCAAAAGACTATAGAAAATAAAACATTACAAAGCTTGAAACACCGCAAACACCGCCCAACAACACTAAGTCATGATGGTTTAAAAAATTGTTCCAAAGATTTTTGCTGTATTTTAATACAAGGATTCATCTCCACAAATCTTTTCTTCTCTTTTTCTTACAAGGAGAAAACACAAGACCACTTATAGATCCAACTTCCAACCTCAAAGTTTCAATAGAGGAGTCCACCATTGGTAAAGAGGAAATCCCATTAAAAACTTCATTCTAAAACTCCTCAAGGGGAGTAGTGTGATCCTCAATAAGAGCTGGCAACTTTTCCTTTTCTTCCAAACTAAGTGTCGTTTCTTCAAGCAAGTAGTGGAGGCATGACCCACTTTACCACAAGAATGACAAATAATCAGAGTCTTCATATTCAGTCTGCTACAACCACTTACCAAATTTTGAAGATAAGGTAATCTTAGTGGGGAGAACAAGGTTATTCTCCATGAACTCACAAAATCTAGCAAACAACAAACACTTCATGGATTTGGTGATCTTATTAGTAGTACAATATTGCCCAAAAGAATTAGCAATACTCATAAATATCTTTTCATGCCAAAACTCCAAAGGCAGCTCTGGCAGACAAACCCAAATAGGAAACTTGAAAGTGTCTTATCATTGGGTTGAAACTAGGAAACCACTTTTGAAGACAAGGGCCATTCGAGCCAAGAAACCAAGGGCCATCTAGAAGGACCCTTGAACAATCTTCCACACAAGGAAAATAAAAAAGAAAGAAACCATTCAACATAGCTATTACCTCAAATTGGCCTCTAATCTTCCATACCCAAAGAACCTATCTTATGATAATATCAATATTGGGATGATTGCCACCAAATCTCCCAAACAATGAGCTCTTAATCCAATCCAATGATTCCAAAAGAAGAGAATCAAGAATATCAATTTGAACCTATCCATCCTCCATAACATCAATGGAACTCCCTCTATAACCTTGCAGTCATTACTTAACTATAGGTTAGACATGCCACACACTTCCTTCACACAAAGCTCCTCCAAGACCCTAGGGTTTGAAGTAGGGACAACCACAAGGGAGGAAGAAACAACAACCGTAGGAGCAACAGTACTCCCAACCCTGCAATCCTTACACTCACAAAGATTATCAGAAACCTTAGGGGACAATGGAGAACGAACAAAAATGTCAATAGGAGAAGGGGAAACAATAGGAAAAACACTCCCCTCAACATCTGCTTGTAGAAGAAAACCCTTTTTGAGACCCTAAACAGAGGATTATTATGGGGTTTCTCCACATATTTCGCAGCCTCATTCCTTTGAGCCTCCAAATGGGCCTCAAGAAGGGTATCAAGAAGAAATTCGTCCTCCTTAACAACCCCTTCACAAGTCCAAAAATCTTTCTCTGGAAAACCATCAACAAAATCACCATTTTCAGAGGAAAAATATCTTCCACATCCCATTCATGAACCTAAAAGTCTTCCTCAGAAGAGATAGGGGCAACTACAACTTCCTCAAAAAGGGCACCTTTACCAGCTACAACAGCTGAAGCAGATGAGACAAACTCAACCACCCCTAAAGAGCATGCAAGAGAGTGCACCTTTGTCTTCACTTTGCCTAGCACCACAAAGCCGAGAGGCAGATCCGCATTAGATGCCTCACCATCACCATCCCTACGGTAGAGGCAAAACACAAGCGTGCAACTAGGGTTTTGGATGACATCGCAGAGCTGATGTTAGTATTGATGTTTTCCACAAAGTGGATTAAAGCTTTGAAATTGTTATTAAAACAAATTAATTCAAATTTTAAAATATTTTTTTTATCAATTCTTTTAATTATTAAATCTAAATAAAGTATGAGCTCAAAGAATTGAGTTGTGTTATTTCTCTCTTTTTTTTAATAATTAAAAATTAAAAAATTAAATATTTATAATTATAATTGAATGGAAAAAACTAAATGGAAAGCCAAAAACACAAAAGGTGACACAAAGGGAGGAGAAGGGGTGGCACCAAAATCACAAAATGGTAAAAGAATAGGGGGGTTGGAGCGAAATGGTCTTTAGGTGAGTAAGGGTTGCCAAGAGAAACTAAGACTCCAACCAACATCATAGTTCAGGTTGGAGGTGTGGTGGTTTATTTCAATGGCCTCTTTGAGTTTTCTCTTAAATAAGTTTTCCTCTTTTACAAGGATTTGTGTATCTTCCAAGGGGATGTGGTGCTTGGTCAAGGAGGAATGCTCTACAAGGGCTAATTTTTGGACTCGTTCATGTCTTATATTGAAATTATGCTCCTTGATCCTTATGCTAATAGATCGACTTGTTTCACTAATGTATGGTGTGCCACAAGAGCATGCGACTTTGTAGACACCAACATAGTGGAGGTCTAGGGGGTCTTGGGGGGGGGATGCAATGCTTGAGGGTACAAATGGGCTTGAAAGTGCAGTGTAAAACTCTTTTTTGAAGAATCTTGGAAATCTTGTAGGAGAGGCACTCAATGAAGGGGAGAGAGGCAATAGGAAGGTCTGTGGGAAAAGGCTTTTTGGGTTTAGGAATCACTTTAGACCTGGATTTCTTGATTGCCTTTAGGATATACTTTCTTTTATACCCATTTAATTTGAAGACTTATGTGAGGTGAGAAATCTCTTGGTCAATGTTTTCATTATCACAAATCCTAAAGGCTCTGGTGACTAAAGTTTTGAGGGTCCCCAATTTTTGGGCATGGTGATGATGGGAAGGGGTATGAAGGTAGAGGTCAACGTGGGTTGCTTTGCAAAAGATGCGACAGGCTAACAAACCATTTGGTTTTTTAGTTTGCAAGATATCAAGGAAGGGGAGTTGGTTGTCTACCTCTAGCTCTTTGGTAAAGGAAATGCATTGGGCTATTTTGTTTAAGTGGGAGTGAAACTTCCAATTTTTCAAGACCATGAGGCCAACAAATGTTAGTGCCATCCATATAACACTTCCACCACTTAGGTTTAAGGGGAAAAGAATTGAGGGAAATGTCTTCAAAATGCTCCATGTAAATATTGGCCATAATCGGAGACAAAGGGGATCTCATGGCAACCCCATCTACTTGGTCATAAACAATCCCATGAAAAGTGAAGAAAGTGGATCTTAGACATAAATCCAATAAGGAGGCAATTTCACTATTGGTCTTACGTTTAATTATTTCAATTGAGTCCGAGATTGGCACCTTCAAGAAGAGTGACACTACGTCAAAACTGACTAGGAGGTCATTGCTGTCTAACTTTTTATCTTTGATGAATTCCACAAAATGGTTAGAATTTTTAATAAAAGAGCTAGATCGGACATAAAGGGGGGCAAGAAGTTTGGAAAGGTGGGAGGCAAGATGGTAGGTTGGGGCACCTATGGTGTCAACTATGGGTCTAAGTCAAATACCAACTTTGTGAATTTTGGGAGCATCACAAATGCGAGGAGTGACTTCCTTAGTGGGGGTTAGCTGCTTCTTTATTGAGTCATCAAAAGAAGAGTGAGAAATAGCCAATTTGACTTTTTTTAGAATCTGAGTGATGGGGTTGCGAGATAAGATTCTGTAGCTATTGCTATCAGAGAGAAGATCATGCATTTTGGAAATATAATCATATTTTTTTAGAATAACTGCAACATTGCCCTTGTCAGCCTTGAGAATGAGGTCATTATGGCTTTTAGTACCCACTCAACCCCAACCCTTCCTTTTATATTGCCTTGTCTGCTAACAATCTTATAATTATCTTCTCTTATTTTTCTCTCTTGATGTTGGATCATGTAGTTTGATCTGAAACATCAAGGAAAAAATAACTCACACAGTCAAATCCAGAATATTCTTGCACTAGATTTAAATATATTTACTTAGAACCTTATAAACCCTAAATTGCATCAAGGTTTACTAGCTACATTAATGAATCAGTATTATACTTCAAACTTCATTATTTTATCCTAAAATAACAAGCCCTAATCTATTGTACCTGAATTTAGCAAATGCAAAAAAAATTCTTTTTCATTTCCCAATAACATTAACAATCTTGTATTATAGATCATACCAACAAATGGAATATGGATAAATTTGAACTTAAATATCTTTTACTAGATCTAGAAAAACATGGATGTGTCACAATTTCTATGCAATATTAATAACATATATTTTCTTCAAGGTATTACACAACAATAATGATAACTTTGATTTCAAATCAAGTTCACAAAGATAAATTATAGAAATTTTCCTAAACTTTTCTATTCGTTGAGCATAAAATGTTAGAGTAATAGGTTAATTACTTAATTAATTTAATCATGTTGATTAATTAATTAAGTCACCTTTACTTTTTTTTCACTTAAGCTAAATTTAGGCCCATTAATAATTAATTAATAATTAATTATTAATTACTCACCTTTAGGGTTTTGATCTCCTTTCATAAGGATTGATCTCTTTGTAATTATTCAATTCTTATTTAATACATTTTTTGCTTCATGAAAAATAGAGCACCATTGTTGTGTTTCGTTATCTCTTCTATGTGATAGGTTACTTGCTTGCAAGTGTTCACTGGGTTCTATGAGGTTGTATTTCTTGTTGGAAATATGTGCCTCAAACTATACAGGCTGAAACCTCCATTAGAGACAAGTCGGTGTGACATCTTCATTGTCTGGCCGACTAGCAGCTTGATTCATTCTGGTTTGTACAGGTCACTGTGACCTTGCAAATGTATTGCTGAAAGGTTGCATTGTGGAGTCTATCGCTGTGACATAGTGTATTCATTATGACCTCATAGCGCTCGGGAGACCTCTGGCCGACAGGCCATTCAATCGTATTTCAGGGAGACTCTTGGCAACCATGGGCTTCGGGATAGCTAAGGGTTCTCGCTAAGAAGTCCCAGCGAACGGAGAAGGTCACGCCGATAGGGAAACATTCATACGTTCTTTGAAGTAACTCAAAAGTGGTCGGAGAAACGTCTTAGCGACTAAAGGTTGTCTTGCCGATAGCCGATGGCTATCGGGGTAACTCAAGGATCCCGGGAAAACATCTCAGCGAACATTGAAGGTCTCACTGATAGGAACATCTTTTGAAGTCTTCGGTGTAGCTCTTGGTGAATGTTTGTCATCGGTGGAACACGGAGGTCTCGGTAAGAAGTCCCAGCGACTTTGATGAGTCTTGCCGATGATGAAGAGTCTTCGGGGTAACATATGGAGATCAATATGTTCTCTTAGCGAAGGGAAATGTCTTGGCGACTTGTGAACACTTCGGGGTAACCTTTATGTCTTGAAGAAACCTCTTGGCAATATCGGTATGTCTTGCCGACTATCCTTTGGAGCTCAATATGACTTGTGTCTTTGGTATACCTTTTGGTGACTCGCTATGGTCTCTTGGAAAATGCGATAGGTCTGGGCGACTGCTTGGTGACTCGGTGTAACTCATGGAGCTCGATAGAACATCTTAGCGATAACATAGTCTCTTGGCGACATCGATATGAAGTCTATGTGGCATCGGCTAGACACTGTTAGTGTCTCACCGAGATGCCAGTACATTGCGAATTCTGTTGATCGAGTAAGACCATCCTATGTGGAGTCTCGTGGACGAATAAGAGGAGCCGAATGGAACAGTTGGAAGACAGTCAGTTGCGATGGTTCTGTGAGGAAGTTCTACAGACAGATTTCGACATGGATATACTCTGTGATTACAGTTTGTAATCGGTTGGTTGAATCGACATGTTGTTGAGTGATTATATAAGTGGATGAATTCTATGGATTGTAAGGTGAAGAATCCTGTACAAGAATGTTAATGGTGAATGATGTTGTATAATGACACCAGAAAGACAAGTCTGGAATTTGTATGTAATTTCATTACTGTAATACAAAGTGATTTCTCTTGGTGTGGTGGGTTTTTCTCCCGTAAGGGTTTTCCCACGTATATCTGGTGTTCATGTGTGATTGTCAAATACTCTATTTCTGTTGTCTATTTCTTAGTGCATCTTAATTGAAATGTAATTGTAAATTTTAAAGTGTATCTACATTCTTTCCTGAGGTATTGACGTTAGGAGAACTATTTTCTGCATCTGATTTTCCTTACAAGTGGTATCAGAGCCTGGCCAGTTGTGTTGTCCTTGTGGGTATGTTGGGTTTTTTGTGTCAATTCTGTTCAGTGGGAGTCTTGTAGATTTTGTCAATTTCTAATTATAGTTTAAGATGGCTAGTACATTTGGAAAGTTTGAAATAGAGAAATTCAATGGCAGTAACTTTGAGTTGTGGAAACTCAAGATGGAGGATCTTCTTGTTGACCGTGATCTTTGGATTGTTGTCGCTGGAGTGAAACCTACAGGCATGAAGCAAGAAGATTGGGACCTTGCAGATAGGAAGTATAAGGGGCTGATAAGGATCTGTTTGGCAAACTCGGTGCTTTTGAATGTGCATGAGGAGAAGACTGCATCTTCTTTGTGGAAGAGACTGGCATCTATTTATCAGGGGAAGTCCCTGGTGAATAAACTGTTCCCGAGGAAGAAGTTGTACTCGTTGAGAATGCAGGAAGGAGGGTCTATGGCTGATCATTTGAACACATTTAACATGCTACTTGCTCAATTGACATCTGTTGGTGTGAAGACTGAAGAAGAGGATCGTTGTATGCTTCTATTGTGTTCTTTGCCATACTCATGGGATCATGTGGTGATGGCGATTGGGAGTACAACATCCAGTTTCAAGATGGAAGATGTTGTTGCATCTTTGTTGTTAGAAGAAATGAGAAGGAAATCTTCCGAGATGGTGAAGGAAGCTCTTGCTGTCAGAGGAAGACCGAAGGAGAAAGGAAAGAAGAAGGACAAGAAGTCCAAATCGAAATCAAAAGGGAGATCAAAGTCTCCTGGCAAGAAGTCCAAGGTGAAGTGTTGGAACTGTGGGCAACCTGGTCATGTCCGAAGGGATTGTAAAGAGGAGAAAAAGAAGAAGGGCTCTTCTAATAATGGTTCTTCTCATAGTGATGGTGACGCCTTCATTGCAGCCTTGGCTACACAAGCATCAGATGATGTCTGGCTGATTGATTCTGGAGCATCGTTCCACATGACATCTCATAGAGAGTGGTTCACAAAGTATGAAGAATATGATGGTGGAAAGGTGTACTTGGCGAGTGATTCAACTTTGGAGATTGTTGGCCATGGAAGAGTCAGAATACAATTCCCTGATGGCAGAGTGAAGGGAATTGATAATGTTATGCACATACCAGGTCTGGCTCAAAATCTATTGTCTGTAAGTATGCTGAACAATATTGGAATACAAGTTACGTTCTCTGGAAGTGGCTGCAAGATGACTAGAGGTTCAATGGTGCTGGCTAGAGGTGCTCGAATTGGTACCGTACAAGCTGGATGCACAGGCTGTTCAATGCAACAGTGTCTCTAGAAAGTCACTGAAAGCTGCTCATGGAGGTAAAGAGGGAAATATCCCTAATTATGTAAATTCTATGGAAGTAAAACTTCCTGCAGAAGAAGACTATGCTTTGGCATCATAGGTTAGGCCACATAGGAGAAAAGGTTTAAAACCTTGAAGAACAAAAACCTGTTGAGGGGCTTGAAGATTGTAATCTTGAATTTGAATTATGTGAACATCGTATATATGGAAAGCAGCACCGTGTTTCATTTTGTTCCAGTCCTCATAAATCTTCTGGTTTGTTAGATTATATTCATTCAGATGTATTTGGTCTAGTGGATGTTCCTTCTTTGTCTAAGTCAAGATACTATGTGTCGTTCATTATTCAAGAAGAGCATTTGTTTATTTTTTGAAAAGTAAATCAAAAGTGTTCGGTCGATTTAAGGAATTTAAGAACCTTGTTGAAAATCAAATTGGTAGAAAAATAAAATGCTTAGGACTGATAATGACGGTGAATTCTATTCTGATGAATTTGAAAGATACTGTAAAGACCATGGAATCAAAAGACATAAGACTACACCTTATACTCCACAACAAAATGGAGTTGCTGAAAGGTTCAATAGGATAGTGATGGAGAGAGCACGGTATGCTCAGTAGTTCTGGCTTGGAGGAGAAATTCTGACTGAGGTCAGATTCTACTGCATGTTATTTAATTAATCGGTCTCCAAATTCTACTCTTGTTGAGAAAACACCTTTGGAAGCATGGTCTGGTAAGAAGTCCTCACTTAGACATGTTCGTGTTTTTGGCTGTGAGGCATATGCTCATGTGCCGGATGTGAAAAGATCTAAATTGGAGAACAAGGCTGTAAAATGTATTTTCATTGGCTATAGCGCTGTCATAAAAGGATAGAAGCTTTGGAATCCTAATACAGAGAAGGTTGTATACAGCAGAAGTGTAATCTTTCGTGAGCTGAAACCTTCCACTTTGGATCTGCAGTCAGAGACAAAGTCAAATAACAATAAGGATGTAGCAATAATTCCTCCTACACCTGAGAAAGAGGAGTTGGAAATTCAAAATGTACCTGAAACTGGGGAGAGCTCGAGTAGTTCTGAAAGTTTTGAAGAAGAAGAACCTCAGTCTTAGCAAGTGAGGAGGTCAACCCGAGAAAGAAAACAACCAGATAGGTATGGGTTCTCATTGATCGATTCTACTTGTGCCTATGCTTTGATTTCTAGTACTGATGAGCCTAGGACTATGAAAGAGGCATTTAAAATGTCTGATTCAGATTCTTCATTGGAAGCCATGGAAGAAGAGATGGCATCTTTAGATAAGAATGAAACTTGGAGTCTGGTGCCCTTGCCTAAAGGCAGAAAGGTTGTTGGCTGCAAATGGGTATTTAAGAAAAAGATTGGTCTAGATGGCAGTGTAGAAAAGTACAAGGCAAGACTGGTTGCAAAGGGTTATTCCCAGGTAGAGGGAATCAATTATGGGGAAATATTTTCTCCTGTAGAAAAGCTGACGTCCATTAGATTTCTTTTGTCACTTGCAGCAGCTTATGACTTAGAGGTCGAACAGATGGATGCGAAGACAATGTTTCTTCATGGTGATCTTGAAGAAGAAATCTATATGTCCCAGCTTGAGCACTTTGTTGAGAGAGGTAAAGAAAAACTGGTATGCAAATTAAAGAAGTCTCTGTATGGGTTAAAGCAGTCACCTAGAATGTGGTACCAGAAATTTGATACTTTTGTATTGTCTTTGGGATTTGTGAGATCAAAATCTGATCACTGCATATATTATAAAGCTGAAAGTGATCAAGTACTTGTTATTGCTCTTTATGTTGATGATATGTTGTTCATAGGAAATAGCAAGCTAATGATTTCTGATCTTAAGTCTCTTGTCCGCTAAATTTGAAATAAAGGATCTTGGTGTAGCAAGGTATATTCTAGGGATGGAGATAACCAGGGATAAGAAGAATAGAAAGCTTTGGCTCAGTTAGAGTAAGTATGTCAGGACTGTTCTTGAGAGATTTTGTATGAATGATTGCAAACAACTAGTGGTCCCAGTCATGCATGGAATGAAGCTATCTATTGAGGACTGTCCAAAATCTCCTACTGAGATGGAGGACATGACCAGTGTACCTTATGCTAGTGTAGTAGGCAGTCTTATGTATGCAATGGTCTGTACAAGGCCAAACTTTGCCCAAGCAGTGGGAGTACTTAGTCGATTTATGGCTAATCCAGGAAGAACGCATTGGGATGCTGTGAAGAGAGTGTTTAGATATTTGAAGGGTACTTCAGATTTTGCTTTGTGTTACCATGGGAATTTGGTTGAATCATAGAGGACTCTCAGCATTCGTGTTATGTAGATTCTGATTGGGCAGGGGACATTGACAGCAGGAGATCCACTAGTGGATACATATTCATGATGAATGGTGGTGTAGTGAGTTGGATGAGCAAGCGACAGGTGTAGTCGCTTTGTCCACTACGAAGGCTAAATACATGGTAGCTACTCATGCTTGTAAAGAAGCAGTTTGGTTGAAACGTTTGTGTTCTAACATTGGTTTTTATGCATGTGAAATAACTATTTTATGTAACAATCAGAGTGCAATTTGTCTGGCAAAGAACCCTACTTTCCATGCTAGGACGAAACATATTGATGTACAATACCACTTTGTACGAGATATGGTTGAGGATGGAAATGTCAGTTTGGAAAAGGTTGATACTCTGAAGAATGTTGCAGATTCATTGACGAAGCCAGTGAGCACAGATAAGTTCAGGTGGTGTGCCAGTTCAATGGGCCTTAGTGCCCATGATTTTCAATAAGTTATGATGTGCTCTGGAGGTTCCTGTATGATCTTCGTCAAGTGGGAGATTGTTGGAAATATGTGCCTCAAACTATACAGGCTGAAACCTCCATTAGAGACAAGTCGGTGTGGCATATTCATTGTCTGGCCAACTAGCAGCTTGATTCATTCTGGTTTGTACAAGTCATTGTGACCTTGCAAATGTCTTTATGAAAGTTTTGCATTGTGGAGTCTATCGCTGTGACATACTGTATTCGTTATGACCTCATAGCGCTTGAGAGACCTCTGGCCGATAGGCCATTCAATCATATTTCGGGGAGACTCTTGGTGACCATGGGCTTCGGGATAGCTAAGGGTTCTCGCTAAGAAGTCCCAGCGAATGGAGAAGGTCACGCCGACAGGGAAACATTCATACCTTCTTCAGAGTAACTCAAAAGTGGTCGGAGAAACATCTTAGCGACTAAAGGTTGTCTTGCCGATAGCCGATGGCTATCGGGGTAACTCAAGGATCCCGGGAAGACATCTCAGTGAATGTTGAAGGTCTCACCGACAGGAACATCTTTTGAAGTCTTTGGTGTAGCTCTTGGCAAATTTTTTTCATCGATGGAACACAGAGGTCTCGGTAAGAAGTCCCAGTGACTTTGATGAGTCTTGCCAATTATGAAGAGTCTTCAGGGTAACATATGGAGATCAGTATGTTCTCTCAACGAAGGGTAATGTATTGGCGATGTGTGAACACTTTGGGGTAACCTTTATGTCTTGGAGAAACCTCTTGGCGATATCGGTATGTCTTGCCGACTATCCTTTGGAGCTCGATATGACTTGTGTCTTTGGTATACCTTTTGGTGACTCACTATGGTCTCTTGGCAAATGCGATAGGTCTGGCCGACTGTTTGGTGACTCGGTGTAACTCATGGAGCTCGATAGAATGTCTTACCGATAACAAAGTCTCTTGGCGACATCGATATGAAGTCTATGTGTCATCGATGAGACACTGTTAGTGTCTCACCGAGATGCCAGTACATTGTGAATTCTGTTGACCGAGGAAGACCGTCCTATGTGGAGTCTCGTGGACGAATAGGAGGAGCCGAATGGGAAAAGTTGGAAGACAGTCAGTTGTGACGGTTCTATGAGGAAGTTCTACAGACAGATTTCAACATGGATATACTCTGTGATTACAGTTTGTAATCGGTTGGTTGAATCGACAGGTTGTTGAGTGATTATATAAGTGGATGAATTATGTGGACTGTAAGGTGAAGAATCCTATACAAGAATGTTAATGGTGAATGCTGCTGTACAATGACACCAGAAAGACAAGTTTGGAATTTGTATGTAATTTCATTACTGTAATACAAAGTGATTTCTCTTGGTGTGGTGGGTTTTTCTCCCATAAGGGTTTTCCCATGTATATCTGGTGTTCATGTGTGATTGTCAAATACTCTGTTTCTGTTTTCTGTTTCTTAGTGCATCTTAATTGGACTGTAATTGTAAATTTTAAAGTGTATCTACATTCTTTCCTGAGGTATTGACGTTAGGAGAATTGTTTTCCACATCTTATTTTCCTTACATTTCTCAACTTCAACATGGTATCAAAGCTTCAGATTTGCCGCTTCCTATTCATTTTTTGAAGGATCCTGTCCTGACAGTGACATTTTTGTGCATCTTAAGTCAATTTGTATCTCACCATCATGTCTAGAACGCCCGAATCAGTGAAGATTAACCTTTGTTTTGTCAAATTTGGCTTCACGGCGTCAGATCTGCGAGGGTTTGAAGATACAATAGATTTTTTTCAGATTTAGACTTGGGTGAAACATTTGGGCACCTTCACCCAAAACAGACACTGCCATTGTGTCTGGGACGACAAAAAACCCATAAATCGCCTATCCAATCATTGAAATTTGAGTTGGGCACATTTAGCGAGGCAATTTTTTTTGCCATATGGATCCGTACAACATTAATTGTAGGGTCTCTTTGATTTTTCGGGCTCTGCAAAAAAAACCAGGTGGGTTTTTTTATTTGGGCAGATTTTTTAATAAAAAATTCTAAATTTTTTGTTTTTCGGGTGTGTCACCCCGACGCCGCCACTAGTGGCGCTGCATAGGAGGCGCAACCTGCTAGCGGCCCGTGCGTCGCTCTGCCGGAGCTTCATCCCACCGGCGACCCTTCAGGGGCGGCCACTGGCTTATGCCGCCCCCGCACCGCCTCTGCTCTGCCAACCACCTGTCTTCCACTTCGCTTAGCCCAGGCGCCAGTTGATGGTCCACTAGGTGACTAGGGGCTTTTTTTTAGCCCCCGCCTTCTTCTCAGGCCTTAAATGGCAGTTTTTCAGTTTTTGGCCACAACTTGAGAAAATGGTATCTGTTTTTCAAAAATGAGATATCGTTGGAAAGCTACTTTTGAGCATGACAAAGTGGCAGGGGTTTCATGAATATATTTTTCTTTTTTGCAGCCATTATTTCCAGTAAAAGTCTGAACATGCCTTTTGCACTCCCGGGGCTGTAACTTTTGCATATAGACACCAATTTTCGAAAGCGAATAGGTGTAATAAAGGTGTTAAAATGATTTTTTTCAGATATATAGTTTATTTCATCAAAAAATTTACTAGGTACACAGAGAATTGTTTGAAGTGAATTTTTCTTTTTTCATGCTTTCCATCTTTCAAATTTGTACTGGGGTTTGGTTTTACACAAAGAATTGTTTGAAGTGAATTTTTCTTTTTTCACACTTTCCATCTTTCAAATTTGTACTGGGGTTTGGTTTTTTGTGTTGTGGGGGGGTGTTTTTTTTCTTGCTTTCTATATATACACATCAAAAAACAAAAAAATCTTTCATTAAACACATTTCTAAACCATAAACATCATAGCAGACACCTCAAAAGTTGACCGTATTTCCCCACATAATTATCATACCTAGAAGGCACATATGACAACTCTTCTCATTTCTAAGGGGTTATGGTCCTGTTTGGATGAAAATCAACCTCAGTTGACACGTCCATTTGAGGTTCTACAACACATAAAAAAAATGAATGAGGCCATGGGTTTGCTATCATTACATGTTATAGAAAATATTTTATTTCACCTGGAGGGTTGCACGACTCCTCGGGCTATGTGGACTAAGTTTCATGATATTTTTGGCACCATTAATTAATTTAGGGCACTTTAGATTAAGGTAGAATTGACCACCTTGATACCTAATTCTTTTCCATCTATTAAGGATTTATTGATGAAATTCAAATCACTCAGATCATTGTTACAGGGTTGTGGCAAGAACAAAACAAACACCGAGTGTATATACCTAATTCTATCTAAGCTTCGAGGTTCATTTTAGATATTCTCTTCTACATTCTATTCCACCATGGATGCTTTAGGTCCATGATTTACTATGCCTACCATTGAGGTATTCTGTGATCAGTTGACACGTGAGAAAGCCAAGCTAACATAGTTAGATTCTCTTCTAGGATCAAAGAACCAACCATTGGTAGCTCATACATCATAGGGGAAGCAAAAGTAGAAAAAAAAGCCGAAGAAAGATTCAATCGACAGTGAGAGTTCCTCCAAGCCACTACTGAAGTCTAATTCTAAACCACAATCCAACCCTAAGCAAGGTAAATCTTCTAAGTCTGGTTAGTCTTCCTCCAAGACTAAGAATAAATCAAGTGATCCTTGTAGCTTTTGTGGCAAGGAAGGTCATCCAGTTTCCAGGTGTTGGAAGTGATTAGAGGCTTTAGAGGAGGCCATGCAACAACATCATACCACCTCACCTCAGTCACCTTCCACAAACACGGGGAAAGGTCATGCTCTTTTTGCATGAGCATTGCCTTCAAGATCCACTTGGATTCTAGATTTTGGTGCTTCTCACCATATGACACACAGTATTTTGTCACCACACTTTCCATTGTGGCACTTCATAGATTGCAGTTGGTGAATCTACATAGCTTACAGTTATGGGTTCAAGTTCTATTTCATTGGATGGTGGTTTTCTTCAGGATGTACTTGTTGTTCCTAAAATTTTGACAGACCTCCTTTCCGTTTATCATATTTTCCATTTAGGCACTAGTAAGACAATTGAGTTCTCCCCAAATGATGTGGTTATTCGAGACCTCCATGATCCTGATTTGGTTGTGGCTACTGGGAGTGTTGATTCTGCATCCCACTTATAAAAATTTGATGGCTTTGAGAGTACAAATGGTTCAGGTTCATCTATTATAGCACATGCAGACATAGTGAGTAGGCTTTGGCATGAGCGTTTTGGCCATGTCAATTATAGATATCTACAATAGATGAGTACACTGGCACTTGTGATTGGGATCCCAAAGATTTCCTGTATTGATGGTGTTTGTCGAGGTTGTGTACTTGGAAAACATCATCGAGATTCTTTTCCTACAGGTAGAGCCACACGTGCTAAGGCACCCTTGGAGTTGGTACATAGTGACCTTATGTCCTTTCGACTTCTTCATTTTCAGGGGCCAAATATATGCTCACATTTATTGATGACTTCTCCAGACGTACATGGGTGCACTTTCTTAAGTACAAGTCTGATGTCTTTGATTCATTCATGATCTTTAAGACATTTGTGGAGAAGCTATCTAGTCTTTCTATCGGGAGGATACACATATAATTGGGGGGGAGTTTGTTAATTAGGCTTTCAGGGATTTTTGCACTGAGCATGGTTTGCAACATCAGTTTATAGTTCCTTACACCCCTCAGTAGAATGGTGTTGCTGAGAGAAAGAACAAGACTTTATGGGAGATGGCCAATTGTATGATACAATCACTATCTATGGATTCTTCATTTTGGGTTGAGGTAGTCAATTGTGCCAATTATGTTCAAAATCAGATGCCTCATAAGGAATTACGACACATGACTCCTAAGGAGGCTTGGACCCATGTCAAGCCCGATGTTTCTACATTCTGAGTTTTTGGTAGTGAGGCTTGGGCATTTATTCTTGATGCTCAGCAAAAAGTCATGGAGAGGAAAAGTTGACCACTCATATTTGTTGGCTACTGTGAGGATGTTAAGGTGTATAGGTTGTTTGATCCTGATTCCAGAGAGGTCTTGTTTCGACGAGATGTCCAATTTGATGAGCGCTTTCCTCTGATGGATTCTTCATCACCAATTTCTCCCTCACTACCTAATCCTCCCTCTTCATCTCTTGAAGATGATACAAATGATGATCCACCATCCCCACCACCACCAGATACACAACATTTCCCTAAGTGAGCCTGCTTTACTATAGAGGTAGCTGGATCTTTGGTAGGTGATCCTTTAGATTCCTATCATACATGTGCATAAACATCAAGTGCTAGTCTTTTGAGTCATGCCATTTTGGATGATCCTTAGAGGTTTTCGGAGGCGACAGGTCACCCTAAGTAGGATGGGGCTATGGAGGAGGAGTATTCTTCTTTGATGAAGAATAATACTTGAGATCTTTGTCATCTTCCTAAGGGAAGAAAGTTGGTTCGATGCAAGTGGGTGTACCATACCACGTTTGCAGCAGATGGTTGGATAGATAAGTACAAAGCACGTCTTGTTGCAAATGGGTTTTCTTAGGTTGAGGGTATTGATTACTCTGAGACCTTTGCTCCTCTTGCCAAGATGAATTCTATTCCCTTTGTACTATCGCTAGTAGCTTCACAGGGATGGACACTTTTTCAGATGGATGTGAAGAGTTCCTTCTTGGATGTGGACCCACATGAGGCGATCTATATGGAGTAGCCTCAGGGTTTTGTGCATGACACTTCTTTGGTTTGCAGACTTCGACGTTCATTGTATGGTCTCAAACAAGCCCCTCGGGCTTGGTATGAGAAGATGGAATCTTTTTTGCTTTCCTCTCACTTCACACGCTGTCATTTCGATCTCACAGTGTACATTCAGCTTCAGGAGGGTGATCTTTTGATCCTTGTGCTATATGTTGATGATCTCATTATTACAGGTAGCTCATCCTCTATGATTCAAAGTGTTTAGAGAGCTTTGATGGAGCAGTTTGAGATGACCGATCTCAGTCTTCTGCACTATTTTATTGGTCTACAGGTTATTCAGTCTTCGGATGGGATTTCCATATATCAGTAGAAGTATGCTATTGATATGCTCCAGATATTTTGCATGCTTGATTGCAAGCCTACCCCCACACCATTTCAATCAGGTGTTGTTATGTCTTCCACTTTCTCTACTCCTTCAATAGACTCTACATTATACAGATAGTTGGTTGGCAGTTTGTTGTACCTAACACATTCATGTCCTGATCTTTCCTTTGCGGTTGGTCTTGTCTCTAGGTTCTCCAATGATCCACATGAGAGCCATTGGAAAGTTTCCAAATGTATCTTGAGGTACATTCAGGGCACCACATAGTATGGAATTCACTACACATCAAGAGCCCCTCACATTGTTGGCTTCACTGACTCAGATTGGGCTAGTGATGTCAATGATTAGAAGTCCACTTATGGCTTCTTTTTTTTCCTTGGTTCTGGTCCTATCACATGGTCTTGTAAGAAGCAATATTCTATTGCATTATCATCTACAAAGGTTGAGTACCGAGTAGTGGTGTTAGCTAGTCAGGAGATTTTATGGCTTCAACAGTTGATGATAGAGTTTGGGTTTCCTCTTGATAGTCTCACTATTCTTTGGTGTGACAATCAGAGTGCTATACACATTTCTTGCAATCCAATTGAGCATCAATGGATGAAGCACATTGAGATCCACATACACTTCATTGGGCAATTGATTCAGGATGGTTCTCTCATCTTGGAGTACATTCCTATTGAGGCGCAAGTTGCAGACATCTTCACAAAACCTTTGGCATCACCACACTATTTTCAGTTGTGATCAATTCTTGGGGTGAAGGAATTTGTCCTTGGGGGGTCTTTGTGAGGCCTTCCTTCATGTTTTTTTTAGAATGCTTTTCATCTTTTTTTGGAGTAGAGTTTTTCCCATGAGGTTTTCTCTATTTTCTCCACTTTACAGAGATTTGGTTGTATTTGGGTACCTCATCTAGCCTAGTTTTCGGGGCCCATCTCTTCTTTCATGCTTTTCATCCTTAGTTTTTTAGCTTCTCCCTAAGTTCATCTTAAGGGGGGGGTCTTAGAGTAATAGGTTAATTACTTAATTAATTTAATCATGTTGATTAATTAATTAAGTCACCTTTACTTTATTTTTCACTTAAGCTAAACTTAGGCCCATTAATAATTAATTAATTATTAATTATTAATTACTCACCTTTAGGGTTTTGATCTCCTTTCATAAGGATTGATGTCTTTGTAATTATTCAATTATTTTTTAATTCATTTTTTGCTTCACGACAAACAAAGCACCATTGTTGTGTTTCATTATCTCTTCTATGTGATAGGTTATTTGCTTGCAAGTGTTCACTGGGTTTTTTGAGGTTGTATTTCTCAACTTCAACATAAAATATATTACATTATGCTGCTACAATAGCCAACAACAATTGAAAACACTCTTACAACCACAATAAGTTGTAACTCAAATGAATTTGACACAACAAAGGTTTACAACCATTAATGCTCAAACACAACCTTGGAGGTGAGATCACCTTTACATAGGGTTTCATCTTTGAGCACATGAAACCAAAGGTTTTTCATCCTCAAATCTAAATGTTTGAACACGAGTGTTCACAACAAGTTTTGGTTAGGGTTTCGGTATATATTTCATAAGAATTTTTCTATGAAGACTCTAGAACCTTAATATCCCTAGAAAGAATGTCAAGATTTGCATTAATGTCCTTGACCACCATAATGGTATGCTACTGATGATTCCCATTCCTATCAGGCATTATTCTTGTTTGGGTTTTTCTTGAAATTATGCCACATGGGCCTAGATGTACATTGGAAGGATGGGGAATATTTTTGCGACTTGCAAATGTCCTTCACAATAATGACAAGAAGCCCTATAGGGTTTTAAATTATAACTATCGTATTGAGGGTAGCCAAGGTCGCCTTCTTTTGTTTACATCATTGGAAGTAAATGTGGATCCACATCAAAAATATTAAATGTTATTTTGGTGGGAGAAAGCCCTTATGTAGAAGTTGTGTGCTCAAATTCGACATTAATGTTATTTCTAGGTCGTGTTGGAAGGTGGGTGAGATGAATAGTGTAAATAGGAAAGAATGTTAGATTCCATGGGACGAGGATATCATAAGACTTATACTAGTAGTCAGAGGTTGGGATTTAAGTGGAAGGCATGCTAGTAGGGAGAAGTCTAAAACTTTGACAAGGCAAGGGAAGAGAACAAAGTTTAGAGGAAAGAAATGACATGATGGATAACTTTCATAGCCTTGAGAAAAAGGGAATGAGGGTGGGGATAGGTGGGAGGTATGCCTGGATGGATAAGTACAATACTCTTATCAAGCATAAAGGGAAAGTAGAGTTGGGAAGAAGTGCATATTGGGAAGAGAAACCTCAAAACTTAGACATAAACATTTGTCTTAGAAATTGGGACAACAAACTCCACACTTAGAATATTTGATTCCTATGACATTGGGTTGCATCAAGAATAACTTGTTGAGGATAAGAATGGGATTTTGTTTCATAAACATAAATTAGTTGAAAAGGGTATATGACAAGTCAACCCTTCCCAAAAATTGCTTGCCCTCAAGCAATGCAAATCTATTTTCTCTAGAAGCATTGCTACTTCCCAAGTAGATTTTTCCATAGGTGGGTTCCTCTAATGAACCAAATAATTTATAATGGTTCCATGTACCAAATTTTTCCATCCTTGTTTTGGATCAAACAATGAAGGAAACCAACCCAACCAACTCCTCATATACTTCCTTTTGACATGATAAATGAAAATATCCACAAACTCCCACAAGACCCAAGGCTGCCACATGTGTTTACCTCTACTTTTGTTGGTGATTCCTAGCACAAGAATCTTCTTTGGAAGTTACTTCACCATGCCTATGTTGCACTACTATGGTATTTGTTTGAAATTATCCTTGAGATCTTGTGGTGCTCATAATTTCTTCAATAGAGTGGATATATTTTAAATAATTTCTCCTTACCTTTGGATGGTATCCCTTTCTCAATGCCATAAATGATAGCACTTGTGTAGCTAAAAATGATGTAATGAAGTAAATAGGAATAATGATGATAGAAACCCCAAAGCTAAACATTATGTGGACAAAATTCCTTCTCTTATTCCTTGTGCAACATATTTGTAAAATGTGAGCTTCATTTTTTCCTCTTTTGCTTAGTTTTTATTGTTGTGAAAATGAATTTGAATTTGATCTTCTTCCATCAAACTCACTAGTATACTTGAAGTGTCTTTGTACTATGTCAATATATTTCTTTATATGAAATATGCTTTGAAACATTACCTCCTTTTCCTTGGATTGTGATTGTGGCTTGCTCAAATTTATGTTCGTCTCCCTTAGATTGTTATAAAAAATCCTTGAATTTCTAGGATTCTTACCATGAGGCCACAAGTTATAGCTTTTGACAATTGGTGTGGATCAAATTCTTGATGAGCTTGAAAATGGTTGTAACAAATCGGGTTGCTTGAGATTTCTCTCAAAACAACAACATACAAGCTGGAATATGATTATAACAATCATATGTTGCTTATAATTCCTTCAAAACAATAATGTGTAGGCTAGAATACTTGCACTTAGTGATCCCAATAGGTGGGACCACCTACAGACAACACCAAACAAATAAATCTTCCTTAACCCTATAGAGCTATAGTTGCTCATGAAAAAGATTATCAATCCAAAGCATGAAATTGAAAAAATAATGATAGGAACATAACGCCTTGGTTGCAAAAAAAAGTTCCTTTATTCAACCCCAAGAAGATAAAGGTTGGAAACTACCTTGTACTATTTGAGATCACTTTAAATACAATAATGGCCCGAAAATTCCTCCACCATGTGATATATAATCTTTCTATAATTGCAAAGAAGTTATAGAAAAAGTTGGAAAAATTGAGAACAATTGATCTATGGTTGGAAATCACATTCCTATTGGTTCTTGGTTTATGTTTGTAATGTCCTAGTCAAAATAAAAATTATTTTGATAGAATTTAGCTCATTTCCAATATTTCTAGTGAGCTAAGATAAGCAGTTCTAGGAAATATATTGTTTAATATTTATTTTGGTCTCACTATAATTCAAATATGAAAGATTGAGACATTAAATATTAAATATTTTTAAGTTTATCCCAAGGGGGAGCATTGAAATTCTAAAGAGGCCATTTATGACTCCTCAAAGCTAATTTAATTTGATTTTTGGTCATGGGAGAAGTGTTGTTATGACCAATTTTAAATGGGGAGTTACTAATTTTAGCCAATAGTTATGGGAGTGCAAATGAAGGAAATTAATATCTATTATTTCCCCAAAAATGAGGCTTTTGAATCATCTATATATTGTTGAATTTTTCATTGTGTGTATTATCTCATCTTTTTCATACAAAAACTCTATTGAATTGTTTGAGCACTTCGGTTCATACAATTTATTTTGTGGATGAAAATCCATAGGAGATTGCATGATCAATGGATGAAAATCCATTGGTTGTTGGGATTAGAGGATGAAAACCCTTTGGTTCAAGAGGGTGATCTCATCCAAAGGTTGTAGTGGAGCTGATTGGAATAGCTTATGCAAATTTTAGTTAGTTTCAAAGATTTTGGGCATCCTTTGTGTGGTTTGATTTCTAGATTTTTTCTATTGTTTTGGTTGCTATTGTAAGTGTTGTAGCTCAATACTTTCCTACCATGTAGAGTTCAAGTATTCCATTTTTCAAATTTGTGGGAAGTTTTATGTAATTTGGTACAAAAATTGCCAAAGTTGGGACATTATAAGTATCTTGTTTGTTGTAGTTATATGGAGTTTTGGGTTCAATTTTGTTGCAATGTTATTTTGTGGTTGAAAGTGTAGTACATTTTTTTGTTCTTAGTAGACTCTAGACACCTCTCTTAGGTTTGAGGAGATTTTGATATAGTTTGGTGCAAAAATGGTTAGATTTGGTGGTTTTGAAGACATCATGTTTTCAATATTTTTGTGTGGGTTTGGTTGAGATAGTTTTTAGTTGTGTTGGTATTGTTGTTGTTGTTGATGATGAGAATGTGTATGTTATTATTATAGATTTTCTAAGCAATATTTAGACCTCCAAATATAAAAAATTGAAATGGAGTTATTTCTATCATTCTATGGTTTATATTATTGAAACAAAGTTTATCAATGGGCATGTTATTTGATGGTATTTTGCAATAATTGCAATCTTGTTGTAGTTGATTATCTCCAAAAGTAAAAATCATGTGTATATGTTGTGGTTTCAATAAAAAAAATCATATTTTAATCAATTTGATGGTATTTTACAATAATTTTAATGTTGTAGTTGATCATTTTCATAAGTAAAACCATGTGTATATGTTGTGGTTTTAATAAAAAATAATATTTCAATTAATGAAGGAGATTTCAAGTGTTTTTGATGAAAAATGCCAAAGTTTGATTTGACTAGTTTGTGGAAAGTTGGATTGGAATCATGAAAAATCTAATTTAGTATTTTCAAATATTAAGTTTATTGGATAAAGTATTTGTAAGAATATTACAATGGTATCAAAGCAAGATATTTCCAACCTATAGGTTGTTTTAATGATTGATTACTTCCAAGTGATAGAGAAATTAGATATTGGAGGAGAGGAAAATAAATTACAAGAAAAAATAATGGTAGATAGGAGAGAGAGAGAGAGAGAGAGAGAGAGAGAGAGAGAGAGAGAGAGAGAGAGAGAGAATTATTTGGAAGGAAATTTGATTAATGTTACATGAGAAAAAATTTCTCACAAATATGATTAGCCTAATGCTACAATTGATGAAGAATAATCCTAAGAAACTCAATAATAACAATGGAGAAGTTAAAACTTCAGGAGGAAGCAACAATGATCAAGGAAAGGGAAAATAAGTCAACACAAAATTCATGGGTTGGATTTGTAGATAGACCTTTCAAGCCTACTTTGATTCGAATAATTTATTTTAGAGGAGACTCAAACTACATTTTAGGGGGATATCTCTACTTGATATGTAGAATACAAAGGACTCCCAATTGAAATCCAAGAGTCCATGAAATTGACACATTGTGTGACTATGAGGAAGGATAAGGGTGCATCCAAGCACTAGCCTAAATTGCACCAAAAAATAAAGGATCTAGAGCACAATTTGGGAAAACTGACTTATTTTGATAAATTTGAGAAAAGTATTGCAAGGGCATGGTTACAAAATTTAGATATTTATTTGTCTCTCAAACCAATGGTAGAATATAAAGCTATCAAGTTTTCCACTCTCCATTTTGAGGGTGTACCTCATGATTGGTGGTACCATGGGTTGATTACATAGGGTTATGATCTCATCCACATAAATGAAGAGTTCAATAAGATATTGATTGAAATATTTGATAGGAAGGATCTTGAAGTGCATTTTAGAGAGTTATCTCAACTCAAACAAATAAGTAATGTGGATGATTATGTTATTGCTTTTTAAAATATTTCTGTTATGGTAACTGATATTTTAGAGAAAAGGATCATTGTTATTTTTATAAAAGGATTATTTGAACATCTTACGAGATTAGTGAGAGCTTTTAATCCTACATATTTGCATGAAGTTATCAAAAAGGCCTTTGATTTGGAAGTGTAAGTTTCTCAATAGAAAAATTATTCAAGGCCATCATTGTGGAACAAACCCAAGGGAAGCATATAGAAGAAATTATTTCCTACACCAATACAAAATACTATACCTCCATTTTCAACAAAGAAGGTTGATGATGAGACAAGGAATGCACTTAGAAGGAAGAAGCTATGATTTTATTAAAGGAATCTATGGACTCTAGGTCATAGATGTGTTGTTAAAGGGCATGTTAGGTCTCAAAATCACTACTCCACCACCTAGAAAAAAAATTTCTCATAAGGCCAGGGTTGTTATCACATGAGTAAAATAACTCATCAACAAAATGATAGAGGATTCTAAGCTAACTCAGCAAGAGTGAGTTATAGCTTTTGCA